>JABSTQ010003810.1:0-53419 GCA_013358835.2 Ixodes persulcatus
TGATTACTTTTTGAAGTAATCAATCCGGCACACGCCTTTTTTTTCTGAAATGACAGAAATAAAATTTGCTTTTTTTTCGAACGGAAAAAATAAAGATTTTTTCGGAGCTGTAGGAAACGAGGTCAATCCCTTTCTATGTACAGTTTCTGTGGAATGTCCGTTCTTTTTTTTTTTTTTTCGAGCTGGGACTGGGAGTGGGAAGCCCCAGGGAAGCCACAGTGCGTGACAAAGGCCATTCAGGGCGAAGTTTGAGGGAGCAGAATGTAGCTTTGTAAGTCCTTCGTTCAAACTAGCACCCTCACGCGCACACACACACAGAAATAAAAAAATAACAACAATCCTGCTTAGGGTACCTACCCGCAGCCCATAGGAGAACCAGAACCGAAGAAATGCCTAAATCGGATGCAAAATATAACAAAGCCAGTCGAAATATTTCCCCATTTCCCCTACGTGGTCTTTGTGACAAGCAATGTTTCGAGTTGAGAAGTGGTCGGGGCGATCTCTTCCGCTAATGGATACTACACATGATCCGTTTCAAATCCTGGAGCTGCTGCTCTTTTGTATAACATGCGAGCTCATCCACATGTGAATAATAAAATGAGCGACGCAAACTTTGAGCGACAACCCTTGCTCAAGCTTAACAAGATCTAGAACCCCCTCCCCTCCCCTCCCCTCCCTCCTCCCTCCCTCCCTCCCCCCCCCCCCCCCCCCCCCCCACACACACACACACCCTGGCGAACGCCCAAATCATTAAAGGGGCCCTGCAATCATATTTAAGCGTCTGCCTTTTTTGCGGTTTCCACGTCTCTTGGGGTTCGGTAAAGTCAGCGGGCATGGAGAGAGTAACTGAATATCAGTGCGCCATATTTTAACCGGACGACGCGGAAACCTCCTCCGCCTACGAGGGCGACCCACGTTGCCGAAAGCACGCGAAATGTGACGTCTTTGGTCCTGGGCTTACTACTGGTCAGAGCCGCTAAAAGCTTTTTTTTAGTCGAGATACAAAATATAAGTGTCGCGAACCGTTTCAATTACGTATGAAACTAGTTTTTGTTCAGTATTTTAGATCAGAAAAGAAACAAATGCAGTTTGTAAAGTACGGAAACAAGAAATGATCCGTCGACGTACCCGCCACCAAGCGCCGGAAAAAATGGCGCATACTAGAAAGGGCTAGTGGGATGAGGCCCCGACGAACGGCGAGCGTAGAAAAATCCCGGGTGTACGCGGCGGCGCTGCGATCGTATACCGGCTCGAGCATCCGACCTAGGGTGCCTACATGTTTCCGCCGCTCCGCTGTTTAGGGTGGCGACAACGTTTGTGATACCTGTTGCCGACAAACCAGTGTTGCCTACCTCGTTACCATGGCAACCTCCGCTGTTTTCGTCGACCATTTTGTCACACTCGCCGGTCGTGCGCTCGGACTACGCCGCTAATCCTCGTTAGGGCAAGGGAGCGCTCACCGCTCTCGTTCCGACGGCGAGGTTTCGGCGTTCAATGCCGGTCTGTTGCGTTCCATTTTGTCGCGGGAACTCACGTTTCGATAAAAGCAACGCACACTTCCTGCTCGCAACTTCAAAATATGAAACGCCTGAATAAAGAGAGCGACAGCCACGACGACCGCCATCCCGCTGAGCCTCCGACTGCTCTTATGAATAGGGGTGTCGCGAACCGGCCGAGGTTCGAGTTCGACCAGGTTCGACTTTTTCGAACCTTTAGTGAATAGTTCGGCGAACCTTGTATTGAGGTTCGACTGTTGTGCGCATGCGCGACAGGCTGGCCAGTTGGCTTCGGATTGGATGGCGATGGCTAATTGATGAAATAAGGGCACCGCTGATTGGTTATTTCAGTTAATACAGTACAAAAAATTAATTTAGTAACTTGTTTATTGATTAAAATTGGTTTCTTTTAATTGCAACGGTTCAGAAAATAAAAAAAAATCCTTTTGCATAAAAAAAAATTCTCCAAACCTAGACATGCTTGTATCAAGGTGTGGCCACACTGTCCATGAAGTCGAACCGGTCGAATCTGGTGAAAAGTTCGAAGGTTCGTCGAACCGGTTCGACACAGTCGAACCCCGAAAGTTCGACCTAAAAATCCGGTTCGACAAAAGTTCGCGACACCCCTACTTATGAACGGAAACGGAAGTGGCCTCACAGTGTTGCCGGAGTGTCGAAGCTACAGAAACTCAAACGTTGTTTACGTTTAGCGAAATAAGAAGTGGGAAAAAATGGCGGTGGGGAGAGGATCTGGGAAAGGGCAATAAGAAGTTGGCGCCACCCTAAAGCGGAGCGGAAACATGTAGGCACCCTAATCCGACCGCTTCCGAGCGTTCCGAAGGCCCCCGGCGCGGGCTTGGTTGGCGGTTTGGCCATTTGGCGGTATACGGCAGCGCGAAGTGGCTCCCGTTCTGAACTGATCTTTACCCCGTGTTTGCTGTCGTTTGTGGCCAATGAAGTGTTATGCCGAGTTAGTCTTTAATCGCGCAGCAAATGCAATGCGAGCCGCCCTGGCCGCCCGCTTCATACAGCCTATCCAAAACATGCTTAGTGGCGCCCTCTCGAGCCGTCGACACGGAGTGCGGCAGCCGTGAACGCTCGATGAGCCCACTACCCTTCCTCTGGTTCACAGGCACTCAAGCCAGGACCTACGACGTCATGAAGGAGGTTATTTTTTGCTTGTTTTTGTAATTCTAATTTGCCTATAACTTTTAAAATAAAGCGAAATTTGAGAAAAGAAAAGTTTCATTAAGTTACTACGTTCAGTGCGCTCAGGTTCGGTGCAAATTAAAAACCAGTAAAAAAGTCATTGCAGGGCCCCTTTAAACTTCTTCAAACGAATTCTATGCTTGTGTCCGCATCGTGAAGGTGCAACGACCACGAAGAGGGAACCAGTTTTTCTTCTTCAATACTTGTGCAAATGTGAAATATAGGTTGGAAGTAGTTCATTGTTATGAGCGCTAAAGATGTGCCTTCACACAATAAAGTAATCGGAAAAGTAATGGTTACTTCTTTAAGTAATGTCCAATTACTTTTGCCGTCGAGTAATCAAGTAATCTAATCGAATACTTTTAGCCAAGAGTAATAGTAAATGTAATCGATTACTTTTTTTTAGTAACGTGTACAAGACTGACGCATCGCAGAAAAGTCGGGTCGAGTAGCGACTGCTCAAATCGCGTCGCTTTTTGCCCGCGATGGTCGCTTTTGCGATGAAAGTTATCGCGCGACTAGATCGCATCGCCGGTGGGAACGCGCCTTAAAGGGGCACTGACAACCCAAAGATCGTATTTTTTTTATTGTCTAAAACGATGCAACTTGTAGTCATAGACACGCAAAAAAAACCGCATCGCGAAAAAAAATTTTCCCGCGAGCGCGCGCGCCTTTTTAGTTTTGGCATTTGTATTTCCCGCGGTCACCTCCTCGCTTCTTTTGATCGGTGACGTCAAAAATCAGGAAATTTAGAAGCTTTGTAGGTGACATTTCTATAACATTTAATAACAGCCATCGTAAAACATGTTTTTTAACGCAATTGCGAACGCACTACGGCCCCTCTTTTTGAAATACCAGAAATCAGAGTTCGGTGTGATGTTGCTTCCTAGATTTGTACCCTCCCTCGGAAAACTTGGCAGCGCCCGTTGGCGAGTCGGAGAAAGACCGGTTTTTTCCCGCCGGCGCCTTTCTATCCCTCACCTCCTCCTCGGTCGGGGTCGCCGTGACAACGGCGGATGTCCGAAAGAAAGTCGAGTCGCAGGAGACCGCAAAATGTGACTCACTGCACTAGCGCGGACCGCGCGGGAACTTCAAATTCGGCATTTGGAAATTGTTTTTTTAATTCACAAATACTGAATTTTAAAGTTTCAAATTTTGAGGGTAATGTCCCGGCATCGTTTTCAATCGTTTCGGAACGGATATAGGTGATATAGGCACGCATCGTGTAGGGCCATCCGAGTCAGACGCAGAAGTAGGAACTCTGATAAAAACATTCCAGCGTGTCTACTTTACAACAAGGCACCTGTAGAGCCAATCACCGCTACCTGCACTTGCAAAAGGTGCGTCATATTTCTCGCCAATCACCCGTGAAAGCAAATTGCTGAAATAAACGGCGGGAGCTCGACAAATGACCAGACTAATTGTGTGTACGGATTAAATATGAAATAAAATAAGGATTGGCACATGCTTACGCCATGAAGAGCACCAAAGAGCAGACTGTTCTTTTAGGTCTAAACATGCGTTCAACCTCGCCATACTCCGAGCTCCTTTCGTAATTGCAGAGATCTGCTCTCACGCGTGATTTACGAGAAACATGAAGCACCATATTTGTTACAGTGTATGAAAGCAGAGAAGCAGAAAAACAAATATATATATATATATATATATAATAAATAGTACGAGGTCCATGGCTTGGCTGCCGAGAGCTTGTATAAAATAAAGAGCCACTTCAAAGACTTTACTCCTTTACTTAAGTAAGGGAGTTAAGTTTTTGAAGTGGCTCTTTATTCTCTTTCTCTCTCTCTCTCCTCTCTCTCATATATATATATATATATATATATTCTCAGCATCATCGAAAAACACTAAATCAACAAATTGCAGAACGAGAGAAAGTACGCCAAGCAATTTGTGCGGTTTTTCAGAAAGCCGTAAAATGCTTCGCGTACCTTTTCTCGTTCTGCAATTTGTTTATTTAGTGTTTTTCGATGATGCTGAGCAATTTTCTAATTGAAAACTATGCCCTTAAACACAATATTAAAAAAAGTTAATTACGCAAAAATAATTAACAACTTATTTACCCCGGACTTTAATATTTTTTCTAGATAGTCCCCTGGCCCAAAACCAAAACGACACAAGCCTTTTCGTTGTTGCGACGCGTAGTTTTCGCAATATCGAATTTGTCCGCCTTTCGTGAAACACCCAGTGTATATATATATATACTTCTTTTCTTTAACTGCTTCGCGGATTCTTTTTATTATTTTTTTTTTTTTCGCGCACTGGCCGAGAGGTAAAGGCCTGGTACCTAAGACGGGCTCTTCCCCCCTACAGTTCACCGAAACTTGAAGCGTGCAATGTAACGCTGAGCACGATGCCTCACGTGATCACGTCACGGTCCTTGGTTGGAAACCGTCCTTTTTGTATTCATTGTCCAACCTATGGCCAGCGATGACGCCGTGGGTTGGATGCGGGAATAAACCGAAATATGTTTCCTGGAACGTTAGTAAAGCAAAACCCGAATAGAACCGGTAGGAATGCTCTAAATTCCGGCGCTTTTTCGATCAACGAATAGAGCCATTTTACATTTATCCGCAGCGTGGATACGCTAGAAGCAAACGAACGACCGCCGCGCAAAAGAAAGCCGTAAGGCGAGAAAGAAATTCCACGTCAACATTCCGCGGGACCAAGAAACCGTCACACGTATATGCTGCACAACACGACCCACGCCCGACAAACACAAGAAAAGTTGACGACACACGTAGATATACACAGATAGAAACGAAAAGGTAGAGACACAAAAAGGACAGGGCCCCGACCGAGCAGGCAGGCAACACTTTGTGCCACGGGCATTGCAATCAAGCGTCCAATCGATGGGCCGTCATATTGATTCGAGGGAGGAAACCAACAAAGAGGGAAGAGAAAAGGAATGAGGGCGGACGGCGGAGGACATAAGGATTTGTCCCCCCCCCCCCCCCCCCCCCCCCTTATACGTCGTTCTTCCTCCCCATACAGGCAAGAAGAGCTCAACCAAAAACAACTCCTCCGGTTCGAGTCGCACGCGTGTTACGGAGTTGTGTAGCAATTAGTCTTGCCTATGAGGGCACTATATACACCAACTTGGGCCAAACACGAGGAACATTCGGGAACGTTAATGAACTTCGGAGTTAACGTGACGTCACACCGTAAGGTTCAGCGGTGTTGGTTCAGCGCCGTCTGCGGAAACGAAACTGAGGGAAAGGAGGAGACGAGAGGGGACGTCAAAACGCCGAGCTCTGATTAGATAGATTAGTGGGTAGACCGTAGACCTAAAGCTAGCTGCTGCCTTTGTCTCCACTGCACTCGTCAAACGCGTTAGAACGCGGAACGCCGGCGTTCGCAGCTTGACTCCCGCATTCGAACGGACGTGTTGGGGGGGGGGGGGGGGGGGGGGAAATAGAGATATTCATACCCGTCGCAATCGACGTGGTGGACCGAAGGAGTCGTCCGAAAACACAGAGCGGAATAAGTCCTCACATTCGCGGATATTGACGAGAGCGCCTCGGGCTACCGAATATCCCGATCATTGTTCGCGGAAATATTCGGAAACATCAGCAGAAAGACACACAAAGTCGCCCCTCTCTTTTCTTTTGTCACGCATGTTGCCTAAGTAAAACAATGAGGGAATTTTAGTAGATCGTTTTCAAAGATCCGCTAAGGCTACGGGCGCGCGCTTCAGAGCATGCATCAAGAGGCAGCGCGAGCTCCGGCTACAAATAGCGTGGCCTGAAAACACGATGCACTAAAACCCTATACATGGCTTGCACGTGACGTCATCCAAAGAGCGCTCCGATAGAAACCAGCGAAGAGGGGAAGAAGGGGCTCCCCTCCTTACCAGGATCCTCTTTTCTGTCTCCCAGATTTTCACAGACGTCGTTATTCTCTTCCCAGAAGATTATAGAAGATTAACCCGTCACTCAATATTCTTACAAAAGCAGCTTCCCTCTCACCCTCTTACATGGTGGTCACAAGTACGCGATGTGACGTCGATGCAAGCCATGTATTCATTCACTGGACGCCATATTCTAGGGCGGTGCTTAGAGCCCATGTTCAGAAGGAGCTCACAGTAATAGGCTGCTAAGACCGGCAATCATGATGGCGCGGAATGCACGTTGCAAAAGAAGCGTGGAAGCTCGCCGTCCGCATGCGCTCATGCAGCATCGCACACAGCTACGGTCAGCTACGGCCGCCAGCGAATACTTCCTATTAGCAATTTTTAGCATAGCGCTACGCAGACTATATATACCGCCCTGCAGAGCGACACTGCCATACCGGAAGCTGGTGCCACCACTTCAAAGCATGCTCTTCAGCGCAGGTCAGCAGCCGTTCCGGGACTGTAATAGCGAGCGGTGACACTTTGCTAAAACGCCCTATTGGCTCAATAATGATACCGCCGTGTTTGTGCATGATCGATGTACTCGAGACTGGAGAAACCCGAAAGGGACGCGCACTCGTCTGTCTCTTCGGAGGGCGTGCACGCTACGAGGATCCGCGGAGTGTTAGGCAAACAACGCGATTTGGACTGTACTGGTTAGTCGAATGAATTAACGAACAAATGAATGACGCATCGTCCTTCGGACCGCTTTTATTGCAGTGGCTGGGGTCGCAAAACACGTCTCGACACAGCGTGTGTCGGCGTTTGCGGAGAGCACTTGCGGAGTAGATCACTGCGACTTGCAAAGAAATTTCGAGAAACAAAGAAACAAAAAAACAAAAAAAAAGTTTTGCGATATATGACAGGGGTAGCTTTCGTAGACCGCCTCTCCACCTCCGCTATGAGCTCCGCAACAAAGACGCCGCAACTGCGCCTGCGCGTCATTGCGGCGATCGGATGACTCCGCATTCTGATGGAAAGTCAACCTGCATATCTTTCCTGAGCGTGCATTGTCAAAGTTGAGGCTTCAATGTCCGATGGTCAAAATAAAACGTTTTTGAGGCTTCATAATTCACCGAGCTGTAGACGTGTACAAGCGATTGGCTCTTCGAGTGTTCCGCAAAAAGCAAACGGACGGATAGATCTTATAGTACCCCCACCAACCTCACTGTACGTAAATTTAACGTATCTAAAAAAAAAAAAAAAAAGATAAGGACCGAAACCTTTGGGCTTAAAAACAGATTAACGACGACCAACATGCTGGGACTGTCATGAATGATAAAAAAATTATGAATATCAGCTTAATTACTCGTCAATTTTGCGAATTACCGGCTGGTTTACGCGGCACCACACTAAACTTGCTCGCTTATCTCAAGGGACCACACGCACTCTTCACTCACTGCCGAGATAAAAACGTATTTTTAAAAAGGGGCGAAAAAATAGAAAGCGTAAGACAGGCGCGACGGCTCCGCGATGCCATCCCGGTGAATATGCGCTGGCGACGGCGCACATTCGCACGCCGTTATGAACGCAGCTCGATGTTCCTACTTAAATCGCGGCAAATCCTTTGATCCTCCAGCCGTGGGGCTTTGTACCACCACAGCGCGAGCCGCCCGCAGAATCCTAATCCCCCCCGACGACGATACGCGCTTCGGTATGCGAAACATTGCAACAACAGTTTTCTCGGAGCCCCGATCATTCGTCGGATGACAGACGCCGATCATCCTCAGTGCTACATACATGTGCCGAGCGCCGCGGCGTCGCCATGTTTTCCGAGGGAGGAAAAAAAACCAGGAGGCGACATCACTCCGGACTCCGATTTTCGGTATTTCAAAAAATAAAGGCCGTAGTGCGTTCGCAATTACGTTAACAAACATGTTTCAGCAATGCCGTTACTTAATACTATAAAAATGTCACTTGTAAAGCTTCTAAATTTCATAATCGATTACGTCATAAATAAAAAGAAGCGAGGAGGTGAGAAGGAGAGAAGAACGCCAAAGCATAGCCTCCTCTATACTCACAAAGCCTGGCACTGCCACGACGGAGCCATAGAGTGTCCGGTCGCAGATTTGGAGCGCGAGGATCTGGTAGCACAGAGTATCAAAGAGCCATTTCTCGGGGAACCTGGACGTCGATCAGCGCACAGCTTTTGCAGCGGCGAGGACCCAAAACACACTTGTTCGCTCGGGAGAAGTTGTTTCGGCGTCTCGCCGAAGCGGGGCGCCAACAAGGAAAAACGTACGATGGCATCGTTTGTACACTCATTACATCTGTAACACCCAGCCGCCTCTTATCCTTTTATTTTTCTTTAATGGTACTAATTTCTTTCTGCGCATTACGGCTGCTACGGCGCGAAGTCCGTCTGCAATCTCGAATTTCAACTTAGGCTCAGATCAGCGACGGACCAGTTTAAATCAGGAAAATATAATTCACACTGTAGCAAAGTAAATCTATCGTATAGATCGGAAATACGATTTGAAACATTCTATCTGAAAACATATTGTGCACAGCAAATGAAATAGCGATTCAGCGTGCAAAACGCCGCCACACAACGCCACCATAAGATCTAAGCGATTTTTGCATAGCACCGAGTACGGAAAAAAGAAAACAGTTATTAAATCACATAAACGAAGCAAATTTATCTAAAGCGCACACACTCCGCAGGTTCAGTCCACCTAAGGTTATCAATAGACTCGACGTCATTTGTCGAAACAGATAGAAGACGTTGGCGAAAATGATTAGACTGAACAAGTGAATCTAACGCACTTATCCTATATACTAACAGACGCGGTCACGCGCCTTCAATACGATTTCCAATTGTCACTGCGCACCTTGGACACACTTTGGGGAGCAACACATATTCACGTCGCCGCCCGAGGTCTTCATTCAACGTGAAGTGCTGACCAAAATAGAATGCTAACCTGACTCTCAATCGCTCGCTGAAAAGTACGATTTCGAAAAGGCGGTACTGTATGTCATTTGAGATAAAAACCCAAGGTATAGAAACGAGAGTCGTAACAAGGGGACCGATAGTCTTATTTCTACCTCCGAACAGATCCGAGCGCCACCCACTGCATCACACAGCGCAAGGGCCGGACTGGGTCACCGCGCGTATTAACACTGACGTCCGATATGCAATGCGCACTGAGCTGACTGACCAGAGCCATACCAAGCGCGCGCGAGAGAGGGAGAAACTTCCTACGCCCGAAAACAGCGTCACGACACGTTTGGGGGATCTATTTCACGCAGCGGATAACGCGGACCTTTTCACACTTCGACACTGGCGCCATCTAGAAGTCGCGCGTTCAACCACGTAACGAGCCGTGCGCCATCTGGTGTCTGAAACGGACGAATAAATAGAGGTGAAACCAAGTGGGCGCTTCTGTTTTCTTCACTGTGGGTAGTGCACGTGCTAGGCACACGGTTATGTTTTAATTGTCATAGTGCATAGAAACTTGGCAGTGCACGTGCCTGCACCAGCAGAGATAGTTCAAGTATCCTTATTCTGAGTATTGAAAAAAATTCCACCAGGCGGCGACATCCAAACTTTACGCTGCGAATAGTAAACTTTGCTCGTCGGCCGGGGGTCGCTCGCATGCGGTCATTGGCGCTGCGCTTTGTCGCTCATCAGAAACATATCGTGTGCGATATGTTGGGCGCATCGGAATGAATTGCAGCGGACAACAGGCACGTAGACGGGGGGGGGGGGGGGGGGGGGCATGGGGCCCGGGTCCCCCCCCCCTCCCCCTCATACAGCATTTTGTCATGGGCGCCCCCCCTCCCCCGAAACAAAATCCTGGCTACGTGCCTGGCGGACAACCTATGCGCCAGGTAGAGGGTCTTGCGCGAACGAGCAGTCGCTAATTTGCATGATGTGATTGGCCTAAGCCAGTTTGGAGCACCTTTCGGAGCAGCCAAAACAGTGTTTTGGTGCAGCAGATGTGGCCTTTGTATACAGCCGAAACAGTGGTTTGGAGCCGCAAAAGTGGCTTTTGGAGCAGATATTCTTACAAAATAAAAATATTCGTTTTAAGTGCGGGACAAAGGAAGGGCACTTTGTGTTGTGTTGTTATGTGACGCGTTAAGACGGAGCTCGCTGCTTGTGTTTCAACAGCTGAGTCATCCGACAAGTGTACAGTGCTGCAGGCGTTGCCGAGCAATTCCAAAAAACCGCTTGCCACCGTTTTACTGGTTCCCGACGTGCCAGATTTTCGTAGAAATTAAGCAAACGTAAAACAATGGATTACAAGCGTCCCGGCTGGTGCCTCTGTCGTGCAATCATGTTCGCATGCACGTGAGGGCAACTTCGGCAGGCTTGCAGTTGCACGTGCATCGTCGCGCGAGCGGAGACAACGGCTGTTCGATCGAAACCGAAACCATGCCACTGCTTTCCGTCACCAACTGATTCCAAAAATTGTATGCAAAATGTAACTGTCGAGCACACGACAAAAAGCAGTCCAGCGGCGCGTGCTTGCCAGGCCGGCAAACAGGGTACAAGCTAAACAAAACACACACACACACACACACACACACACACACACACACACACACACACACACACACACACACACACACACACACACACACACACACACACACACACACACACACACACACACACACACACACATACAAAAAAAAAGAAAAAAAAAGAGCCTGAGTGCATCGATGCAAGACATCACGAGCTCGAGACAAACAAGCGCGCTGTGAGGGTTCAGCGTGCACACGTTGCCTTCTTTGTTTTAGCTCACTTCTCTTCACCAACTTTCTTTTGTGGCAGATTTTTCCCGTACAGGGGTCCCTTTCAAAAGAAAGTCCACCGAGAGAAACCTAAGTAATCAATACTTCAACACAGCAGTCTTTGAGTTAAAGAGGGATTTTTGTAGTAGCGGAAACAAGAATAGGAATGTTGATGAACATGCGGCGATACTTAGTTTCATATTAGAAAGCTCCATATCTGCAGCAATGTGGGGATGGCAACACCCGACGTCGCCTGACCATGGTGACTGGGAGGCAGGGACCAAATATAGTTTTCCCGCGGCCGTTGCTTTCAGGAGCGGGTGCTTTAGCTAATAAAGTAACTTCCGCCGCTCAAAAACGCGGTTTCGTTTCACAGCATGACGGCGTGGCTGGTACGCACCCGACGTGCTAGCGTCAGAGCGTCCGCACACACCCGCGCCTATCGTTGAAAATATATGAAAACAAAACAAAAAAAAAAAAAAGACGCGAGACGAGACCGATGAGACGACGAGAGTGCGAAACGCGAAACGGCGGGAAAACCATGCAAGGCCGGATAGACAATTGATGCAGAGTGCTTTATGTCGGGCGGCCGCTTGCGCCACATAACACACGCATGCTCAATTACGGTACTCAGTTTAGTTTTGGTTTTGAAAGGCGACCGAACTTGGTTTTTTGGCGCAGGCTTCGTGCAGATTACCTATATTTTGGCGAAATGTAGCAGGATGTAGCAGGGCTAGCACCTTGGCGCAGTTTGGCGCAATTGGCGCAGCAATCACATCACTGGACAAACAAGCGCGCTGTGCGAGTTCAGCGTGCACACTTGCCTTCTTTGCTTTAGCTCACTTCTCATCACCAACTTTCTTTCGCGCCATCATTTTTCACGTACCGGGGTCCCTCTCGAAAGAAAACACACCGAGAGAAACCTAGGTAATTAATACTTCGACACAGCAGTCTTTGACTTAAAGAGGGAGTTTTGTATGTGCGTATGATTTAAGGAAGAACAGGAATGTTGATGAAAATGCGGCGTTACTTAGTTTCACTTTAGAAAGCGCCATATCTGCAGTGACGTGGGGACGGCAACACCTGACGCTGCGCGACCACGGTGACTGGCAGGCAGGAACCAAATATAGTTTTCCCACGGCCGTTGCTTCCAGGAGCGAATGCTTCAGCTCACAAAGTAACTCCCGCCGCGCAAAAACATGGTTTCGTTTCACAGCATGACGGCATGGCTGGTACCCGGCACGCTAATGTCAGAGCGTCCGCACACGCCCGCGTCTATCGTTGAAAATGTTTTAAAAAGACGCGAGACGAGATTCACGAGACGACGAGAGCGCGGAACGGCGGGAAAAACTATGCAAGATCGGATGGATGATTGATGCAGGGTACGTTGTTTCGGGCGGCCGCTTGCCCCACCTAGCTCGCGCATGCTCAATTACGGTATCAGTTTAGTTTCGGTTTTGAAGGGCCACCGAAATTGGTCCTTTGGCGCAGGCTTGGCGCAGATTAGCCATATTTTGGCAAAATGTAGCAGGATGTAGCAGGGTTAGCCCCTTGGCGCAGTTTGGCGCAATTGGCGCAGCAACCACATCACTGAATTTGCGAGCGCGGCCCGAGAAAAAGTGCTGACAGCCCCGTCTGAAAGATGCTCTGCTCGGCTTATTCAGCATGAATCGGTGCATCGAAAACGGCACCAAGCACGGACAGTTCCTATGCTTCAGAGGGGCATGTTTCGGTGCACACAGCCTGGTTCCAGACCTCAATGTCGCCACTGCAGTTTCTGCAACCCACTATACTTCGTTTCAGCTTCGGTCCGAGTGCGGCCGATGTTATGAGCCGAAGGGCCAATCAAACAGCGCAAAAAAGCGCAACGTCATGGCGTGCTCTCTGTGCTTGATAGGACTAGCCGGCGGAGGAGCACGCACAGAGAGACGGCGAATAGCGGCTTGTCCTATCAACTGCAGGGAGCACGCCATGACGTTGTGCCTCTTTCGCTGTTTGATTGGCCCTTCGGCTCATAACATCGGCCGCGCTCGGACCGAAGCTGAAACGAAGATAGACGCCTGAAGGTCTGCCCACTATTATTTTCTCGGTCAGCCAATAAGAGCTCGGCCTTTTTCTGACGTCACCGCAACCCCTGTGCGAGAAGCGGGCGACCTTGCGCTACGTATTAATCATTGTACTCATCCCACACACCTTCAAATTTTGCCAGCTTTTTTTTTTCCATGCAAAGAGTCCCATTTTAGAAAAACCCCAACACCCACGCACTTTATCCCAATGTCAAAAAACGCCATCGCCAAAAAAAAAAAAAAAGAAGCTGTTGCTGTCAATTTACAATAAAACGTAAAACGAAATTAACGTCCGTTACTTTTTTCGGTAACGCCACCAGCACTGCCAGATTACAGCCCCAGAGCTCGGTGTTCCGACGTCTCCCTCCCCCCCCCCCCCCCCTCCCTCAGTTTCTACCCGCGTAATCACTGACAGAGCCAGAACGGCAGGCCGTGTCTTTGGAACGCCCAAGCACGCGCTCCGTGCCTTCCGCCGTGCCTTAGCCGCGCGGCTCGAGGTGCACGAGACGTGTTGTCGAAGGCGGAAGCTCGCGCTGGAAACGGGACAACAGGAGCTCCTCCTCCCTGCCTTTCCCACCCTGTGAGTGATCGTAGATAACACGGTCGTAGTGCTGGCATTTCTACGCCGCTTAGTGCGCGCGACGCACAAACTCGACATGAGTGTGGCGTCAGCATTCGGCCGGAACTCGCACGTCTTCACTGACTGACACGAGCTTGAGCCGGGACGCTGACGCGGCGTCCAATTTGTGCCCCGGCCTCCGGTGGATGAGGTAGAAGAACTGGAAACCGCGGCCTCGTTACCGAGGAAGTATTAGGTGAGGCCTACCAGCCTGGTCTGCATTACCAAGCCCCCGCATGCCCTGTCTGTCATCTCTGCCGCGTCGTATAGCACCACCCCGAAGGCGATGGCCCTAGCCAGCCCAACCTCCCCTCCCCCCTCCAACCTCCTCCCTACAAAAAAAAAAAAAATTATGTAATGGAGAAGTGAGGCGATGTTACTCCACCGGTGCAAAGGCGCTGCTGTCAGCGCGGATCCCACGCAGCATGCGGACTTCCACGCATATACGCTGCAATGTAGCTGAACTAACTAATCCATCGGTCAACGCGTTGCTCCACGCAATTAGAACGTCAAGTAATGAACGTCAAGCGGGCAAAGTCCACACGACTGAGCGGTGTACATCTATCCACGGAGCCGTAAAGCGCAGAAATAAAAAGAAAGTACCGAAATCTTAGTGTCGAACTAAGCAAAGGCATCTAGCACGCCCCGGCCCCCACGGTGAAGGACCGAAGACCACGTGCAACTGAAATCCCGGTTGCGTGCCTTCACCACCATGCTCCTTCTCCGGAGTGGAGGCCGCATAAAACGGAATAGAACCTGCGAACCGGGAAGCAGTAGGCTGCCACTTCGTCTCGGAGCCAAAGAGAAGTCATTGGAGCACGCATATACGGTGTGGAAAAATTCTCGAAAGAGCCTCGTCACGCTAGAAAAAAAAACGAACAACATTGTTCGCTAACACGCGGAATACACCTTGCCGTGCATGCAGCCTTCCTTAATTAAATCTCAAGTTCACGCTTGAATCGTCAACGAGCGACAAAAACACGTTTCTGAATATGCGCTACATAGCGACAAGTTAACGGAGCCGCCAAAAAGCTGTTTTTTTTTTTTTTATGTCACCGGCGATATAACATGTGACGCGCTATAGTAAGACGAAGCCTTCAAAGTCGTGGCACATACCTCCGCCGTTCGTCCCTCTTTGCGCGTGTCGCGTGCTTCAAAAGCCGTCCGTCGCATAACCCATGTTCACTTCTTAAATACGTGTACTTAAGTAGATGCGGAGATAGTATGGCGAATGTATATTTTTATATCACGTTTTATTGGTGTTTCTAGACATCGACAATTATGGTGACAGGTTCCGCCCTTTTCTACGGTCTCTACACATCAAAACCACCCTGATTTAGGAAAACAAAGTTCTGTTCGATGTTCCTATACTTCTGAAAATATTTGACTGCCGGGTACGATAAATATCGACGCTTACTGCGCAATAAATCTCGCGGCCGCGTGCCCAAGGTTATAAAGCGACTACGCGGAAGATTAAGACGTGCTCGCCCCTTAATCCCTCCCTCCGGGAGAAAATCCGCGCACGTATACATGTCACCCCCGGAAAATAAAGAAATATGTTATAAGATAACATCGACACACTGAATATTTCACGCGTGTGCCTACAGTATATGCACGACGGTCTGAAAAAAAGGGGGAAAATGAACGCCTAATCTCGGACACCGCCAACCAAGATGATTCGACTGAAGGAGAAGAATGGGAAGACAAGTTGGGCAGACAAGCATGTCACCCCCCCTCCCTATCTCTCTTTTTCGCTCGCTCGCTCCTGCTTTTCATCGTTTTGAATCCCCTGTCAGCATAGCTACAAGCTGAGTAGCGGATTATCGTGTTTCTAGAGTAGAAACGTGGCAATAAGTCCTCTGCGTGGCGGGTGCTGCGGCGCATATCAATCTTGCGGTCTCCCAAAAACAAGGTATAAAGAAAAAAACCAAGGTGCACGCATTTCTAAAGCATAGTTAGGCGCGAATTTAAAAATAAAGTACATCGATTTGACCCATTCCCCCCCTCCCCCTACATCAACGAAAAAAAAAAAAAAAGCGATGACCCTAAACGTTCTGATTCCAAATCAATCGATGACGTTCAAAGCGGAGGAAATATTCTGGCTAAACTGGGTATCAAAAAAGTCCGATATTTTTCATTTGTTTTATAAAATTGAAATCAAAGCAGTATGATGCGCACTGCGTTCAAAGGTCACACTGTCTTAAAACTAAATAATGAGATTTACTATGATCAGGCAGATAACTCACTAGGCGTCCCTCACATCTGAAACACACCTCTAGTCAGAGGACTTCGCGGCAAGGAATATCAAACTTATATATCTGTACGCGAAGAGCATCCTCTTAATCCACGAAATGCATTCGCCCTCTGCGTCCTTCACTGACCTTTCCCGCTGGCTCTGAAGACCTGACAGCGTCCTACAGCTCCCTCAAATGTACTTACTACCACCAACTTTCGCGGAACTGCACCGCTCGCACAAGCACGCGCTTATACTCGCACACTCACCACCGTGGCGGGCCGCGAGAAGGGGAAATAGCTGCGCGGCGTGATTTCCCCGATGGTAGGTTCAATCCAATCCCAACTGCAGTCGACTCTCCCTCGCCGCCGAAGCTCCAACACGGATTAGATTGCGTGGCCGTCTAACTAATTGAAGGACCCAGGACGTCTCAACCAGCTTACGCAACGGCCGAGCGTTCCGCGAACCGGCTCCTCCGTCACAAGTGATCGTCCCCACGGTTCGGGGGATCCTCGTATAATGGCGCCCAAACCCGGGGAAGACACCCGAGCGCGCGCCGTGGACACAAATGTTCGTCCCAGGAGTCCAATTACTTCGCGATTTCGGGTTCTGGAAAGCTGCCCGGGGCTCTCGGACCCGCGGCTTCCTTCGATCTGCGGCGCTTCAATTCGCCGGACGGTCGAACGATTTTCGAGGACTCTCCGATCCTATAACCTCTCCCCACCCCTTCCCATCTCCCTCTTTCTTTCTCTCTCTCTCAGTAATCCGGTCAGATGGTCGCGGTATCTTCACGAAGTTTTCTCGATACCACCAAAGCGGATACAATCAGGCGAGAGTGAGGACGCGGTAGTGCGCGCTGCAGGGAGCGATGACACCGCGAAATGGTGTCAGTTTTCCCTTTTCGGTTTCAGTGTACAGCGTTAGGCTATAGGAGCTCATTATCTATTACGAGTACGCTGAGACATCGAGTTACTGACAGCCTAAAGAACGCAGGGCGTGGATAATTGTATTCAAGCTTCGCGATTCGTTCTTCGGCGTTCTTATCAGTTAGTGCCGCAATCTTATTGGCTGCGGAGCGCTAATGAGATGCACGAGACTCGCCACGTTATTTGTTTCTTAGGCTTGCGGCGACAATACGGCGAGCAAGTGTTCCTAAATGCGTCTCTTAAGGTACGGCCACATTGGCGTCGCAGAGGCCTGCGGCGTGACGGTCGTCGCTGCCGGTTGCCGACCGAAACTAGTTTTCGGCTTCAGCGCCGCGACGGACGGCGCCGCACAGTCAACCGCTCCGTGCGCGGTTCAGAGCTCGGCGCCGCTCGCCGCAGAAGAGAGGAACCAATGGGAGGTGGCGTAGATAGTGACGTTGCGATGCCATGACAACGCTCAAGCCGGTCCCCCGCGCGTCTTTCACGTTCCGAAGGACGTGTTTCGTGTCGTCTGCTATCCCTACTTCGCCCCCGACGCCTTCCCCCAACGGAGCGGTTCCTTGAAACTGTGCGACTGGTTCCCTTTTTATATGACAAGACGCAGCCAGACTACCAAGATAATGACGCTAAGAACAACCGCTGGGAAATTATAGGAGAGGAATTCGGAATTACAAGTCAGTTTCTCCGTGGCACTTGTTGCATGCCGTCTGTGTTGTGACGGATGTCGTGTTGATTTGGTGACACTTTCGAAAGTAGCCTTCATCTTTGGCGCGCCGCCGGTGCAGCAAAGCACGGACCTTTCCTTCGGTGTCTTGGTAGAACCAACTCGGCCGGACCCAAAACCTGTGCCTCCTTCCCTTCAGAGCGCGGCGACGTCGCAATATCAACGAGCAGGCTAGGATAATCACATTCACGCTGATCACCAGGTCATCATGGACACCTAACATGTAGGCAGGGAGCGCGGTTTCGATGCTGATATATGCGAAAGATGAGAGCCGAAACGGAAGAATCTACCGAAGAGCAGACGACGAAAGAGCGGGAAATCCGGCGGGAGGCGCGATCGCGAAAGCCAGTGCTGTCACGTGACGCCCGCAAAACGGAGGCCAATGTGGACTCTCGCGTTGAGACGCCGGACGGCGGTGCCGCCCAGCGGCGCCGACCGGCGGCGCCGTTCACGCTAGTGTGGTCAGGCCTTTACGCATCGGAACCCAAAGGAGGAGCACGCCAATCAAAAAAGAAACAGAGAACGCCCAGGGAACACGCGATGTCGAAGCAGTCAAGCGCGCGCCGTCATTGCATGTCGAGGTCAGGAGAAAAAACAAAAGCACGTGGGCGCGTTTTGGGGGTAAACAAACGCACGAGGTGCGCAAGAAGCAAACGGACTGGCGCGCCGTATATACTTCGTCTCACCTTAGTATGGACTATTGTTGGCCGCGCGTGCAAAAAGCGCGAGCTAGTCGCTTTGAATGAAGCCGCGGCGGCTGCACGAGCGCTCGTGCAGCAAGTGCTCTAGTCAAGGCAGTCAAGGCTGGCCGCTCGCGCTAGCACAGCCTTCGCGGTTAGTCCATGCTAGAGTGAGACGAAGTATAGTAAGAACTAATGTTCATAGGCATAAACGGCCAATGCTCGTGTATAAAAAAAAAAGGCGATAAAGGCTAACAGAAAACATCGAAAGCAAAAAGAAACATACGCACAAAGAACCATATACCTTTTTTTTTCGCTATTTATTATGCAAAACCCTCCAAAATTAACCATTACCTATAGTCGGTGATTAGCTTCGCTCGATTTAACTGCACTTCCTGCTCCGGTGCAGAAAAGTGTAGTGTGGTTTACTACAGGTCGTATCTCAAATACACATACCGCAAGCACACTGGATTACACTTTTATGTCGCCTGTGCAAGAGGTGCAAGTAGACAGAACGAAGCTATTGATTGCGGGACAAGCTCCTCCCACAAAGCCTCCCACTCTCTCCACTTTATCGGAGCAAACGGTGGATAGCCGAGGAGGTACTCGCCTCATCTCCAGCGATGGAGGACTTCCTGGGAGCAGCTTGCCCCACACACTTAACCTGCCACAGACAACAGCGACCTCCTCCCTTTCTCCCCTTTCTTTGTCTACCGCACACTTCCCCTTCCCTAAAACAGGACGGCCATCCTCACTACGACCTCTACATCTCCGAATGTCCAACTGTAACTGCTCTCGGAGTGTGGACACCGGACCCGCTGCCCAAACAAAGACTCTCCCCTCGTTCCCCGGCGCGCTGGCGCGAGTCGAGACTCAGTCCCTATTTCGATGCCCAAATCAAGAGCAGTCCCTTTTCCGGGGACCGCTAATGGCGACGCCCCGCGGCGCGTTGTCCGAGCCCACACACGGAGGGGAGACACGTCAAGGTGTCAACAGAGGAAGGAGCTTCCCGCCTTTGTTTGCCGGCCAGGACCGGAATCCCATTAGCTGAGTGAAGGCCGACTCCCCAATTCCGGAAAAGAAGCGCGCCCGGGGCAAGAAGGAACCTTTCCCCTCGCAATCCCCATCGAGCGAACGACAAACAACGCCAACGCAGCGCGGGAGGTCACCTTCGCGCTCCGATGTTTTCCGTTACCGCCGCGCTTCGCTCGCAACTATATTTCCATTTTTGCGCCAGACTTCCTTCCAGTGTCGTATGCGTTACCGAAAAAAAAGTAACGAAATACGTTACTCGCTACTTGCAAATGAACGGAACAGGTGACCGACCTACGTTACCTCGAAATAAAAGGAGCGCGTTAGGTTACTAGAGAGTTTTAGTAGATCGCTTCGATGACTCCGATAACGACACCCGACACTCCGTTGCCGCCTTTGCGCACGCATCGTATCGTTATCGGGTATCGTTATGAGGATATCGGATGTATCGGAACCATCTACTAAAACTCTCTATTTTTGCGTTACCTTTTTATGTATATATGAATTAAAAGGTTTTACTGTTTTGATGTTACAAGTATGCATAAATGCCGCACTTCAAGAAATGTTATGTCCATGCATAAACTTAACGTGGTACTTCTCTTTTTTACGGTTCCGCGAGTAAACGCGCGAACGTATATACGAAGCTGATTTGCGACATGCTCGCTCGTTCCACAGAAAGTAAGATCAGCTGAGTTTGATTTCAGTTTATTCGCAACATACGGAAGTACAGATCAATGCTAATAACAAGTTGCACCTTTAATCGAACGTACCCCGCTGATACTTCAGTAACCTTTGAATTTTAAAGTTAAGAAGTTACAAAGTGGAAGCTGTTTTTTTTTTTTTCGTTTTTAAGTAGTGGGAAGAAGTAACGAGTGACGTAACTACGTTACTACGTTACCGAAACTATGTTACCGTGGTAACGTAAGGTAACGATTACGTTACTACATTAACGAAGAAAGTTACGCGTTGCCGGTAACGCCGTTAATTGCAACGCGTGACCGCCAATACTGCTTTTTTCAGCATTTCGGTAGTCCATCAAATAAATTTTAAAAAAGAAAAGATAAATAAAAAAAATTAAAACCATTTTGTCGTTATCATTTTCGTGCAATTCCTTCGCGTCAGTTCCCGACTTGCGTTCGAAGCGAAATAATAGGGAGTTTTCGTCGACCGCGTTTCCCACTCCGCTAAGCCCTCCGTAACGAAGAAACCGCTAATGCGCCTGCAAGCCGATGGCCTTGACTGTAGAGTTCCGGGTAGCGTAGCGTGTTGCGGAGAGCTTTGCGGGACAGCGAAAGCGATCTACGAAAACTCCCTAATAGGGAGTTGTAGTAGATCGTTTTTCTCCTCTGCTACGGTATCCGTGAAGAAAACGCCGCAGCTGCGCATGCGCGCCGGCAGCCTTGTCTGCATAGTTCAAGGTCTTGTGGCGGATTACGGAGCGCTATCCGGGTGCTTAGCGGGCTGCGGAAACGGTCTACTACAACTCCCTAGTGACGCGTATGCTTCTTTAAAACACTGGAACGGAAGGCAGGTGACCGGTAAAGGATACAAGAGATATTAGGGAAATGTCCTAGATAGTTTTCGCCGTCCCGGAACGCTCTCCGCAACCTGCTACGATGCCCGGAACCGTATACAGTCAAAGCCATGGGCGTGCAGGCGCAGGAGCGGCTTCTTCGTTGCGGAGGGCTTAGCGGTGGGGGAAACGCGATCTACGAAAACTCCCTATTAGGGAGTTTTCGTAGACCGCGTTTCGCCCTCCGCTAAGCCCTCCGCAACGAAGAAGTTGCTACTAGTTGCGCCTGCGCGCCGATAGCCTCGACTGTAGAGTTCCGGGTATCGTAGCGGGTTGCGGAGGGCGTTGCGGGACGGCGAAAACGATCTACGAAAACTCCCTATTCACCCCGCGTGGCTCCTAATCCCAGCCTCGTCGCCACTGTGAGTGTAGACGTAGCGGGGATAGCACAGCACAATACGAACCCCAACCTATCGGTAGTTTTTCATGAGTCGAATTTTAGGGGCCAGGAGGTCAACTGGAAGTATCATACAAAGGCGAGATGAGCAGAGTTTAAGAGGCGTAATAACTGGTGACCATGGGCTCCTCTAAGGTGTCGTTACGTCAGTAGTGGACTCGAAACGTCCCTGCCTTACCCAGGCCATTCGCTTCATAGAGTTAAGTTTTCTTTACTAGTTTTACATAAATCGAACTAAATAAAATTACGGATGTTGGCCTATTCTCGACCTCGCCTCCCAAACTCGACATTCCAAGGCTAAAGCCTCATGCCAAAGAACAAGAAAGCGGGATCTTTGCACGGTAGAAGCCGGGGCATCTTGTAATACGTACACGCGCTGCAGAAAGACGCGAACGCCAGACGAATTATAAGACGAGTGCATTATTAGAGTCACGGAGACGCGGGATCCGACAAATATTGCCATGACAACGCAGCGACAACAGCCAAAATTATAAACGTAAAAAGAAAACGAAGAACAAGGACTGCAGATCTACCCGTGGGACCAGCAACCCGCGCCGCGCGCCATCAACAAATCAGTGCACGCCAGCGTTACGGGCGAACGAACCGAGAGCGAACACATATACTGCAAAATCAATTTGAGTCCTTTCGCCGCTTCTACCCACGTAAATAAAAGAAAGAAAAACAGAAAAAAAAAAAAAGAACGTATGCAAAAGTTTGGAGGCGAAGACGTGTTGGAGTGCCGCCGGTGAGGGGACCCGCTTTTTCATTAGAGTCAAGATGAAATACGGAAAAAGTAAAAACGAATAAATGAAAGGGAGAACCGAAGGAGAAAATGCGCCGAAATGTCCACGCATTTTAAAAGTAAATTTAAAAGTAGAACGAAAAAAAAAAAGAAAAAGAAATAAAGGCGAATGCGCTCTGAGTTTAGAAGACGCAGCGACGCGAGATTATTTGCATGTTCCCTTCCTTGTCGAAATGAATAAAGCGCGCTCTGCGTGGATCGTCAAACTAGTCGAGTCGCCCGAGCTGGAAATAATGAAAACGACGCGAGTGCAGTTGGCTGATACAGGGTTAACACCTCTCGCAAGTAAAATGGGAGGATCGTGCCTGTACTCAATTCTTCTGATGTCACACTCGTTTCGTCGTTCGGTCAACGCTCCTATAGCTGCACACAAGCTATGGTACTTGTCAGTGTTGGGTAAAGTACATCGAAAAAGTGCTGAAAGTAAAGTACAAAGTGAATGAGAGGTTATGTACTTCAAGTAAAGCAGTAAGTACACCGGGCGCAATGTGCTTGTAGGAAAGTACTGAATACAATATACTTTCAAGTACAAGTACTTTTTAACACGATATTTCATGATGTCCTTCCAATCCCCTATACAGTGCTTCTTTTTTATGATATGCATTGTTTCGGGAGTAATGGGGGAGTATCAGTTATTTTAGGAAATGGCGACGAGTACTGGGTAAAGTCAAGTGGAGAGTAGTTGTTTTACTCTTGCTCAGAAACTATCTAACACAATCAACTTATAGGCCTTTATTTGTATCGGTCTCATAGCCGCCATTACTTCGCTCAGAAGAAATGACCAGATGACGTCTCGAAGGACGATAGTGCGTTTTCACATGACTATACGCCATAGTTTTTGTTAAAGGTTGGTCAACTCTTATACTCGACCATTACATAAACTGTTAATTATTACCTTCCTGACACGTCAAACGTAGTCTAGCCTCACTGTAAGTCTCCCGTTTGTTTGGAAATATCAGCAGGACACAGAGGAAACAGCTCCTAAATTCAGCTGCAATTGTTCAGCGCAACAAGCAAACAGAATACCAAAATATACCATCTCTCAAACTTCGACCTTTTCCGCTTGCTTCACTATACGTAATTTTAATGCCCTATTCCGCCTTTCCCCATCTTTCTGTCATTTTATTCGAACTCCCCCCACTTCCCTCCTAAATCCCCCCCTTCCCCCCTAAATTGCACTACACCAAACCGGGCTAAAATTAAAATAGGATCCCGCCACAAAAAAAGGTCTTACAACGAAAATTAAAGAACTGAATCTATTAATTTTTAATATAATCCCGCTTCTAAATATAGCGACTCCAATAAATCAACCCCCCCCCCCCCCCACACACACACAAAAAAAAAGAAAAAAAGTTAGTGCCGAGATTTTGTCACATACAAACTTCAGGCGCCGACGTCCAATTCCCCATATACACCAGAAAACCATTTGCGAAGCGAAAAAAAAAAAAAAAAGGCATGGAAGGCAGCATGGTGCCCGATCACAGCTCAACGTCCCTCGTACTGTTCCGCTTCCTGGTGACATGTGCGACATCCGGGAAAAAGCATTACAGCGCTGCCGCATTAACCGCGCACACCAACAAACAACAGCGAGCGTAGCACCAATAGCGGAGCGACGGCTGATTGCCTTAAAGCGTATAAATGCGCCGATGGGTCCAAGTCGCGCGCCGAAGTCATCTATCACGGGCCAGAGCGACGACGGCACGCTCCGTCGCGCCGCGACTACGGCCGCGCGCACAAAGACGCGGCTCGGCGGGGGGAAGTGCGCTCATTGGCTGGACAGGGGCAGACGGGCCGCGACTAGGGAGCCGAGATCGACGAGAGTGAGCAACTATGGCGGAGCGCAAGTTCGTCCGCTTCTTGCGCAGGGGCTGCAGTGACGACGTCAGAACCCCAATCTCCGATTGGCTCTCGTCGGAAGAATTGTGGGTAGACCTCGAAGCTAGCTGCCTTTAGGTCTACCCACTATCCTTCCAATCGGAGCCAATCAGAGCTCGGCGTTCTGAAGTCAACCCCTGCGCGAGAAGCAGACGAACTTCCGCTCCGCATAGAGTCACTGAGAGCTCAAGACGCGCAGGGCGCGGCGAGTCCCCGTGCATCTCATTAGAGCTCCGGAGCCAATCAGATCGCGGCATTTGGCAGATGAGAACGCTGAGGAACCAATCACGAAGCAATACGAGTGATAAGCCCCGTCCTGTGCTTTTTAAGTTGTCAGTGGCTGTAAAACCGGGAGCATTTGAAATAGAGATCCTTTGCAAAATTGTGCGCCATCTAACGGCTGCCGCGTCAATTATACGAGGGCAGCGTCGGCGTTCGGCGGGGACTCGGGATCCAATCACACGCCTCGGGCCTGAGAAGTGGCGACCGCCAATGTTGCTCGACGAACTTCTGAAAAGGGATCAGTGCAGATTGTCGGGCGAGCAGGTACTGGGTATTCAAAAACACGGTAGCGCTTGAGACGAGGACAAAGTCCAAGAACGAAGCAACGACCTCACTTCTTAAATAAAGTTTTTTTCTCTCTCTCTCTCTCTGGGTATTCAAAAACACGGTAGCGCTTGAGACGAGGACAAAGTATGTGATCAGTCTCCCACTTTGTCCTCGTCTCAAGCGCTACCATTTTTTTAAAGAGGTTTTTTTTTTTTTTTTTTTTTTTTATTGGCAGAAGCCATCTGCGCAGATCGGTCGCGAGTGCGCATGGGTGACTCGGTCGTGTGGCGAGGGGGGGAAACGGGCCAAGAAGCTCGCAGACGATCCACTCTTCTGCGTCCTCCTCGCAGCTCGCATCACAAACGGGCCTCGTGCACCACGTGACCCTGATTGAGCAGACGGAAGCACTCTGAAATCTAGGCACACGAGCCGGGACGCGCCGTAGACGGCTCACGCGTGGCGCCATCTGTCTCGGACGGAAGCGAAACGCAAACATGCATGTAGAGGAGACCGCGGAAAGGCCGAGTGCAGAAAAGTGACGCGATGGTTTTATTATGCTAACGCCAGGGGAGGGGGGATTATAAAAATGGCAACAATGTGTGGTTTCGGTTCATGACTGCGGGAATCAACGTCTCAGGGGGAGGAGCGGTAAGAAATTCGTGGGCAGGAGCCGTTTTTAAAGGGACACTGAACTCTTCTAAATTTCTTTCTCTTTCAAGTGTACGGATAGAAAACGTATGTCAAAAAATACCCGCCCTCCGGGCCCGAAGCAAACAAACGGCGAAATATTTAGGTTGGGAGATTCGTTTTCAGCATCCCGACCTGCTCCTATTTCGTGCTTTTATTTCGGGAAGATGTGCCGAAACAAAAGGAAGCACCGGAATCGCTCCTCACTCAAAATGAGTCTCATGACGGAAATATTCCGCTTTCTTCATTACGCAAATCTTACGTCTGTATTCCACGCACTAAACTTTTTTTTATACTTCCTCCTAGGCTCAGTGTTTTTTTTTTTGTTTTTTTTTTGTTTTTAGGACAGATGAAAAAAAACTTGCTTCTATTACGGGTCTACGTGTCGAAATATAAGAGTCGCTCCTAACTCAAAAACGTCTTTCGCAACACACTTTTTTTTTTTTTGGGGGGGGGGGGGGAAGGGTTGTGACATTTTTATGACATTTTATGACAGGTACTCCACACGACATTTTTGGGTGAGTAGTTATGGGCCTTCACCGACTCCCGAAAAGCTCACGCCGAGTGGCGAAAGGTTGACACAACGAGACGGGACTGGCGAGGAATCTCGCGTAGCAGCTCGCAGTGATGTGATTGGTCTGTGTGATTTTGTAGCACCTTTTGGAGCATGAGCACACATTTTATTTTTATTCACACTAGTGCGAATTGATCATGGTAAGATTTATGTGTTTATGCCTTCCTGCTTCTGTGCAACTTTTCGATGGGATCAACAGGATGACAGGTTTGATTCCCTAGGCTAGCAGCTTAATGGCACGTAGAAGTGCAAGGCACAGTAAGAAAGATGCTGATTTATGAAGTAAAGGAGAAACTGTTGTACATGGTTAGTTTATGCACGAAATCAAACGTAAACCAAATACTATAGTCCACTGAACTCATACTAGAATTTAATAATTTCGAGAACTCAAATTGATGTTGTCTTCAAGTTTTAGAGGTTGTAACAAAACTGTTCTTAATTTAGATAAACCATAACACAATGCTTTTATCATTTGACTATGAACATTATACATTTTTATAAGCATAACTTCAGTGATAAAAACAAAAAATCAGCACGCAAACGATAAATCTGCTTTATTAAAACAAAATCCTTCCGAAAACCTTTAGATTATTCCCAAGTTTGCATTTAATGCTCCAGCTAATTGAGTTCGAATTTTCTGTACTCTCTGTGCCATCGCGCGGATGGAACCCATATAAAGGTAACAACTATGACAAAAAAAAAAAAATAAACATATAAGCAGTTCATAAAAAAGTGTTTTTGTAATACTCAAATATGCTCGATGAATCTGGAATGTGAAAAATATATCGCCAGAGTATCGCTATCATATCTACTAGCCGCAGTTTTTTTTTTATTTTTTTTTATGTGTGTAATTTTTTTTTTTTTGGGGGGGGGGGGGGAGTGCTTTTCCCGTAGCATGCGGACGCACTGCGGCGAAGGAAGATAGGCAAAATTGCGACACCAACTGCGCGGTGAGAAGCAGACTGAACGATGCTACAGCTATCCAGTCAGAACAGACAACGAGCATGAGAAATCTTGCGACACTTCCGAGTAACGGGGCCTGCTTTATTATATTTCCAGCACTAATAAAGTGAAAATAAGTTTTGTCGCAATGTTGGCGCAAATTCCTCACATTTCGGCAAAATGCAGCAGGACGTAGGAGGGTAAGCGCTTTGGCGCCGTTTGGCGCTAAATGGCGCAGCAATCGCCTCACTCACCTCCCCCTTGATGGGCGAAGTGTACGAATCGGATGGGTGCCGGGTCATTCCGGCAATTCCACGGAAACGCGTCCGAAGAACAATTTGCCACGGACTATACTCTGTTTCACCTTATGATGTACCGCAGGAAAGGCTATAAAGCGCGAGCTCCTTGCTCTAGGGCACATCTCGGCGGCACAAGCTCTCGCGCGTCAAGAGCAGCTCCCAACGCTATGAGCTCGCGCTTTTAGCCTTCTCTGCGGTATAACATAAGGTGAAACGGGGTATAGCAGCCCGACTTCGCCCTACGACATACGAAGAATGGACATCTCCCAAGGGCGAACATAAAGTCCGGAAGACAGTGCTCGGGTTCCTCCTA
This sequence comes from Ixodes persulcatus, assembly GCA_013358835.2. Taxonomy (NCBI): domain Eukaryota; kingdom Metazoa; phylum Arthropoda; class Arachnida; order Ixodida; family Ixodidae; genus Ixodes; species Ixodes persulcatus. Next base: position 27,644 of record JABSTQ010003810.1, read on the forward strand.
AGTTTATTCTGCAGGCCGGCATTCGTCATCTCTTCCAGAATCCTTCCCCTTCCCCTCATTCTCCATCCCACAAATGATCTTAGATCAAGGAGGTGAAAACCATTAATAAAGAACGATTAAAACAATAGTTCAACGTTGTTTTGTTTGTTTTTTAACGAATGTACTGATCCTCGAGCAATGGCTAATTGTACTTGTCCGGGCCGGCTAACGATTGAAACTTTCTCGTAAAAGGAGAAAAAAAAAAACATAACATAATGCTTAATAAAACAAAAAGAGAACTATAGTCGGCGACACGTCAAGAACGAAGTGGAAGCTCCTCCCACCTCTCTCCACTTTGGCAGAGCGAACTCTGGACTGGAGGCGACCTCCTCTCCAGTGTTCGCTCCGGGAGAGAGCTGTGGGAGGAGCTTCCACTTCGTTCTTGACCTGTCACCGACTATAGACATTGATAGTTACAAACATGATTTTCATTCGTTAGGGGTTTCATGGCGTGATTCGTGTCATTTGAATAAAAAGTTAAAAAAAAAATGAATTAGAGTAGACGTTCCTATATGACCCTTTTATATACTTTCGCTGTTCTTGCAACGCAGAACGAAACTTCCGTCACTTCGGGACAGGCGAGTGAACTTGAGTTGTCGTTAACACATACATATAATATCCATTAGTGTTTTTACCATTTAGGGTGCCTCTGCGTTTTTGTACCGATGAGTTATTACCCCGGACCTGCGACTATGGTTATTGCTATCGTTTATACTAGCACAAAAGAAAAAAAGAAAGGCAGAGAGATAAAGCGCGTGAAGGTAAAATAGAGATTTTGGAAGGAAGAACAAGAGCTAGTTAGGGTGAGAGAGAGACTGAGCGAGAAAGAGTACAAAAACCAGGGAGAAGAAGGGCGAGATAGAGTGATAGAGAAGGAAAACCAAACAAGACAGGGAGCGAGCAAAAAAAAAAAGTAAAATAAACAGAGATTGATAGACGCATTATGGCACATTAATATCGAAACCGTTTCAAGTGCGAGTCGCACGAGAACCTATATATAGGTTCTCGTCCACCAGTCTCATATATGAGACTGGTGGAAAGCATGAAGACGAGTGTTCAGTACCTGATACTTCGAGCGAGCGTTCGCGCAAGTAGCACTTGTCGACGTCGGATACGTTCTACACGCTTCTCTCGCGCTTCGCCAAAAAAAAAAAAGAAGAAAGAAACTGGGTACGCTAGATTTAAACGAGCGATTCTAGCTGCGGAAGGCATTACAACACAGCACGGCGAGATAGTCGCGCTCAAAGTAACAGCAGGATGAACAATAGAGCGCCAGGAACGCTTGCCTTGCAGCTGGACGAGCCTTCCGCAGACGAAATGAAAGTGCGAACACCGCGACGAGACTGCTTACGCAACAGTGCGAGAGGGGTATCGCTACGGAAGCGAGTTATATACCGCTCGACATCATTAAAAACGGCGCACAAGGACGGAACAGTAGGAGCACACAGACGGACGAACGCTGACTAATAACTGAATGCTTCATCGGAATGCCCCACGCGCACTGTCTCGCACATGCACGTGCTCACCTAATCACATATCTTGTGGGGTCATACACGGAGTAAAATCGGCACTAGACATATGCGAACGTTGGCTCGCGTAAACCAGCCGCGTCAAACGTGAAGACGTAATCCGGTGGGCGACGAAACGCGTACAAAAATATGATTAATCAATGTAAATGAATTGCAGTTCCCTACTAGTCAAATGTACAGACGCGACACTGACACAGCGATCTTGTTCGCAGGCAAGTACTAGGACCGATTCCAACATCTTCCTCTCCAACTTTGCCACATCCTGCCATCTGGGTGTTGTCCAATAAGGGGGAACAGCCACAATCCTTGCAGTGTATTGGCAAGTGAGACCCATAGCTGTTGTTGAGCGAAGCCGCGTGCTCTCGCAGTCTGTCGAACGACGGGTCTGGCCTACATACACTCTACCTCAGCTCAGAAGAATCCTAAACACAATTTCAGTGGCGCAGGGTGTAACACCGATGCAACACTGGACCCGATACAGATACTGCCCCTCTGCAAAAATACATTATCTTTCTAACAAACGAGGGTGGAAGTTAGGTAGCATTTTATCACTTCTAGAAAAGAGTCAGTACTTATGCTACACGTGTTCTGAATGGCGACAGTTCCTGACGCTTCAATTAGTTGACTAACGGTCACCAGAATATCATGTATCACTGAGTAGAAAAGTTCCTCAACGTCAAGAGAACACGTTGTTCGCTCCGGTGAAATCCTTCCCCATGCTTCCACCAGGTAGTCAAAACTTTTCACATTGTAAGGATCCTCGGGAACAACTTCAGTGGCGCAGGGCACTTTGTGCACTGTGCCACTAAAATTGTGTTTAGGATTCCTCTGAGCTGAGGTTGTGGAGATCTGGCTGCCCTCCCCCGCGCCGACCCTCCGGGCCCCAATTTCCGGCAGAAGCTTAGCGCGCCAAACCTCCGAGATGCGTCCTGCCTCGGGCGAGCGCCGATGGCCTCGCGTACCTCAAGGTCCGGCTGAACCACTCCCCTAAGCCAACTGACGTCACGCGACTGGCTTCCCAAGACAAAGGGGCGAAGGCTTGAAAAGGGGAAGCCGGACAAAGAAAGGCTCTCTCTCTCGCACGGCGGCTCTTGGACGGCGGACAGCGTGCAGCGGCGACAGGAGACGGGGACGCTGGTGCGGGAATCGACGGGAGACGGACGATGAAGGCGCGGGGAAAGTGCGGGCGAGACGTCGAGCTGTGGACTCGACTAACGGACCAGACGGCGGCCCTGGACGACGACGTCCCCATGACGCGGTGTGGACGACCACCGCTGGGACTTGGAAAAGCTGCGGCGGCAGCGGACTCTTTCCCCCGGCCTTGCTGATGACCGTTCCCCGATCCCGAAACCCCCCAAGGCAATGAGTGAGTCAATAAACCCTTTTGCCGAGAGCGAAGTATTGCTGTGTCATATTCATCCGGGAACAGGGTCTGAGGGAATCGGAATTAGATGCCCGCATAAACTGGCGCCGCAACGTGGGGCCTGATTTTCGATTAGGCAGGCATTCCGATTCCTAACCTGTTTCCGGTTGAATTTGGGGCACTGTTTCGCGCTCTTTTTGGGGGTCATCTTCGTCGCAGGAACGCCGCACGAAGTTTCGTTGCGGGCGCGCCGCACGAATGTCCTGACAATATCGCCTGCCCGACGAGGAGGCGCGGACCTTGACCGTTGTCGGTAGGGGTTAACCCTTTTTCCCAGCTTGTCAGGAATTTGCGTATCCCCCGTTACGAGAAGCGCCTTGATTTTTTGCTGTTCAGCGCACCGTTGGATGCTGGCAGGTTGATCCTGCTGCGCAAGAGCGCTGTGTGCGTCGAAATTAGAGCACTTCCCGAGGCTTGTAGCGTCGGGCTTCACCCCACCTACGCCTCCGGCCGTCCACGTCTGCTGGGAAAGATGCCAGCTCATGGTTTGGGGGATGTGACGCGCCTAACCGCCTTTGCTCGCGTATCGATGTAGTGTTTTGGAACGCTTGTCACCGATCGGACGCGTTAGAGAGGCATCGCTCTGGGTAGAGAACGCTCCCATTGCGGATGGCGGTTGCATGCATAGACTGCGTTTGGAAATTATTCCCGCATTGCATTTTGTCCGGGTGGAGACTAGCGTCCCAGTGTTACCGTATGCTAGCTCCCAGTTGGCCTTGCTTGAGCTGTCAGTGCGCTTTTGAGCTCCGTTAGTTGACAGCGTTTTAAGGTACGGTACGCGCTCTTGTTGGTTCCAACCAAGATCGCTTTGAACGAGTACCTAGTGGCCAGAGGCTACATTTAGGGGCTAAGCCCACTAAATCGTGCGGGATACGCGATGTCTGGTGCGCAGAGATCGGAATCCAGAAAACCACAGAGTTTCCGTTTTCACTTTTCAGTGGCTGTGCGTGTGTAATGCTCCGTGGAGGCCAGTTTGACGCGATGGGCATGACCCGTGCGTATCTGGTTGTAGAGTCGTGAGGTTGATTCCGTTTAATTGTGCGCACAGTTGGTTCCGGATCCTCACACCGCCATATCGATGGTTGAGCCTCGCGGCGGGAGTTACTCTTTCATTTCGTTTCCTCCGTCTCCGGAGGAGCGGCGGTCAGCGCGCGCTTTGCGCTGCCGCCGGAAACAGTACGGTTCTCAGCCGTGTTTGGGTTCGTGTTGGGACGCGAGGGCGTAGAGAGCGTAATTAGTCGTGGAGAGAGTTGGGTTAGAGCGAAATTATAAATTTAGGGGAGAAAAGACAGCTAGGTGGGGAAATAGATGTGCTTGTGCGGTGGAAAGCTGCACGAGGGAAGTGGCGGTCTTGCGAGGATGTGACGAGTTGTTCATAGTTTTATCCTGTACTGATGCGCGGTTGGCCCGGGAAAACGCACGGTTCACGTCGGCGGGTACGTGCCCGGGAAGCCTAGAAATTATGGCAGCGGCATGGCCGTCGGCGGCCTATAACTGTTGTGCGTTGAGTCAGCCCGTCGCTGTACAAACTGCAGCCTTTGCATGAATGGGTAGCGGGTGTTGGAATCCAGCGGTAAATGCGGTAGACACTTCGACGCTGCGGAAACTGTTCATGCAGAGCAAATATAGTTTATTAGCTCGTCTATTTCCAAGACCGGCCGGTTAGATTATTTGGCATTTCAGTGTCGCGCTTGTTGCGCGGAAGATGAAAGGTGCGCGTGTGGGATATTTACATTGTTCGAACCTTACCTGTCCCCACAGTCGCAAGAAGACTTTTCAGTCATGTGGCGTGTTGACTCGGTTGGGGGCGAGCTTTGTGTGTAACCTACTGCGTTTGTATGTGGACACGTTGCTCGGGTCGAGAACGTCGAAGAGTCGCGAGACGCGTTGACGGCGTACTTTTATTGCTCAATCCCGGCCAGCCTTGACATCAGCTGGAAGACTTTTTAGTTATGCGGTGTCGGGGTTTGGCTGGGGGAGAACTCTAATGTGCGTCGATGCGCTTGTCGCGGTTGTCGAGCCCGTGCGGGGTTCGGTGCGGACCGCCGTTACGCGCTCGTTTCTCGTGTTGGGAGGTCACCTCCGAGCAGTGAAGCGGTAGCATCTGGTTGCATGCCCAGACGTTACGGACATATCCGTGTAAATATGCTGTCCGGTTAGATCTGCTGTCCGCACGATCTAGATACTGTTCCCTTTGTACTGGCATTTGTGGCCGGTATCACGGAACACCAGCCTTTCAGTAAGGTGATTCTCCCTTCTGATGAAAGCGTGCTGCGTAGCTTGGCTGTAGTGTGTTTGTAGCTCGGGTGTCGCGAACGCCGAGTGCATGAGTGCCCGTCTTGAGTAATTGCTACTGTTGTCAGCGTGTTTTTTTTCGTAGTTATATTGAGTCGCACCTCGCGGACGGGACTGGATTTGTGGCCGTTTCTGTCTTACGGGAGGTTATTGTTCATTTTTGAGGTTTTGTGCGTTCCTCGCGAGTGTGTTGGAAATCAATACTGTTATCGCAGGTGTGCGGTTCTGGGGTTCGGTCAGATTGTTTTCTGTTTTAAAAGAATGCGGTTGAGTTTTATAGGAGCAAACGTTGTATAGTGGGCATATGTACGAATTGAGTATACAGTGAGTGCTTTTGCTTTTTAGTTGAGGAATACGTTTTCCTCTTAGGTACCTCTTGAACGCGTAGCGTGACGTTCTTAATGATTGCCTGCCTGTTGGTATTGAAATGAAGAGTTTTGTTTTTATTTCGTGGCATGTCCAACGATCGAAATATTTTGGTTCCGACGCGCCGTTTGATATAGCGTGTCGGTATTCGTTTTTGCGCGATTCGCTGTCTGGAATTTTTGGCACGGAAGCGAACTTCAAGAACCGGCGTGTGGTGTGTGTCTGAGTGCCCGTGCGTGTTGTGAGCTGTGGTGCTCCGGACTGGCTCCGGGGCCGTGCTCCGTCGGTCGCGAGCTGCCCAGGAAATGAACGTCCACCACTGGCCTGCCTGGTCTGATGCCACCAGCACTATCATCGAGGGTGCTCGTCATCATCGGTGACCCTCAGCTGAGCAAGCTCCCTGCCTGAGGTCCTGGGGACCACGCAACCTCAAGCCCCCCGGAGTCTCAGCCTTGAGGGGAGGGAGGTGTGGAGATCTGGCTGCCCTCCCCCGCGCCGACCCTCCGGGCCCCAATTTCCGGCAGAAGCTTAGCGCGCCAAACCTCCGAGATGCGTCCTGCCTCGGGCGAGCGCCGATGGCCTCGCGTACCTCAAGGTCCGGCTGAACCACTCCCCTAAGCCAACTGACGTCACGCGACTGGCTTCCCAAGACAAAGGGGCGAAGGCTTGAAAAGGGGAAGCCGGACAAAGAAAGGCTCTCTCTCTCGCACGGCAGCGCTTGGAGAAAGCTCTTCGACGGCGGACAGCGCGCAGCGGTGGCGGGAAACGAGGACGCTGGCATGGGGATCGACGGGACACGGACGCTGGCGCGGGGAGTGCGGGTGCGAAGTCGAGTGGCGGACTCGACGAACGGACGGACAGCGACCCTGGACACGACGCGGTGTGACGACTACCGCTGGGACTTGAGCAGCTGCGGGGCAGCGGATCTCCCCCCGGCCCCGCTGATCACCGTTCCCCGATCCCAAACCCCCCCCAGGCAATAAGTGAGTAAATAAACCCTTTTGCCGAGAGCGAAGTATTGCAGTGTCATATTCATCCGGGAACAGGGTCTGGGGGAATCGGAGTTAGATGCCCGCAAGGTAGAGTGTATGTAGGCCAGACCAGTCGTTGTGAAACGACAGACTGCGAGAGCACGCGGCTTCGCTCAACAACGGCAAGGGTCGCAGCTTTTGAGCAATGCAGTGTATTGGCAAGTCTCACCTACACTGCAAGGATTGTGGTTGTTCCCCCTTATTGGACAACACTCAGGTGGCCGGACGCAGCAGAGCAAAGTTCACTCTAAAAAAAAGTCCGTGCGTCTACTTTCCAGCACAACACTCGGAGAGCCAATAACCGCAACTTACGGAGGCAGCTGAGCGAACGACGCCGCCGAAACGTATGTTTAGAACTTTAGACCAAAAAACGCAATCTGAGTTGCGACATTAAGCAATGCAAAACGTCACGCTTGCATTGCTTAATATGTCACAACTCAGATTGCGTTTTTTGGTCTAAACATGTGGTTCGGCATCATCATTCGCTGAGCTGCCTCCGTAAGTTGCGGTGATTGGCTCTTTGAGTGTTGTGCGGGAAAGTAGACGCACGGGCTTTTTTTTTTTTAGAGTGTTGGAGAGGAAGAAGTTGGAAGCGGCCCTTACACTTGCCTGCGAACAAGATCGCTGTGTCAGTGTCGCGTATGTACATGTGACTAGCAGGGAACTGCAATTCATTTACAGTGATTAATCATATTTTATACGCGTTTCGTCACCCACCAAATTACGTCTTCACGTTTGACGCGGCTGGTTTACGCGAGCCAACGTTTGGATGCATGTATACTTCGTTTCAGACGCAGCCGACCATACGAGGTAGTGGGACCAATCAAGCTGCGTCAAAAGTGCAAGTCACTGGGATTTTTCTGCTTCTGATTGGTTCAGCGGCGATGAAACACGTAAAAAAGCATGACGAACACCACCATGTGGGATTTTGCTAGCTACCAACAGAGGTAAACCAAAGGGTCATTTCAACAGCGGCGGCGATCTCAAAGGAGACGTCAAACCTAGTAGCACGGTCCCCACACCTGCGCGGCAATTTGGACGACGTTTAGGGCTACATTACCGCGGGTCGGTTCGATTAACTACCTCCGTCGGTGCCAATGGTCGTTTACCTAGTCTCACTCTCTCGAATATAGCGGAAGAGAAGACACACGTACCAGAGTAAGGACAGAGTCCAAGAGCATTTATTAAAAGCTCTTAAAATGAACTACAATGTCCTAATCCAAAATGCCCCCCGCGCCGGCAAGGTAAGAAAAGGTCTTTACCTGCCAGACGCGGGGTTCCGGAGAGCCAAGATCGGGGAAGCATCGGAGAAGTCGCCGATACACGTCCTATCTCTTTCGCGGTCACCGGACGAGTCCCCCTCCCGAAAGCGGGAAAAGTCGAGGCGAAAGCCTCCTCGCCTGTCAGCACTGATTCGCATTCGAGCGGGGGGACTGAAAGAGGTCCCCCCGAGGGAGAGTGAAGATGAGAGCCCCCCAAGCCAGGCGCCCCTCCGCTCACGAACAGGTCGGAGCTCACGGCGAAGGAGGTCGAGTGTTCCGACCTGCGGCCGTTATCGCAGCCATCGGGGAAGGGAGACCAGAGGAATCCCCACAGTCTACACCTTTTTCCCTGAGAGTGTAGGTGGCAGGGCCTGTTCACACAACTAGTTCGGTTATCGCGGGAACATACGCAAGTAAATCCCATACTCAAAACTAGAGCGCCATACACTAGACTCCTTGCCCACCAGGGATCCAAGCCAGAACCTCTCTGTCCGTAGAGCGATGCTATAGCTACTCGGCGCTAGCTGTGCGACTTTCCACGTGCAACTGCCAAGCTGTGTACACGGTATATGTTTCCCCACATGCCGATACTTTTTGCAGCGCATGGTGATGCTGTACAAGTCGGTGATAGCAATTAATTATGCGGAGGGCAAGTTCGTCTGCTTCTTGCGCAGGGGGTAGCGGTGACGTCAGAACGCCGAGCCCTGATTGGCTGATCGCGACCCCCCTATCTGAGCGTCGTCTGCTCCTTTGCAACGTTGTCTGCTCGCAACGTCGTCTGCGTCTGTCTTACCTTTCCTGCGACTTTCGGAAGTGCAGAGGCCAGATTCACAAAACCATCTTACGCCAAAAGAGTGCGTAAGACAAAACGTGAGAACAAATTCGTATTCACGAAACGAAATTATCGTAAGTTTTGCTCAGGTTACGACGGAATCCTACGACAATCAACTGAGCATGGCCGACAGCGTCGCTCAGTTACTTGGTCGCGACGATCAACGGACGTTTATTTTTGTACGTGCTCTTCTCACGCGTCCCGACTACAAGCAGCAAGAAAAAAAGTAAAAAGTACTTGAAATAAACCACGACGAACAAGAACGCTGGATCCACAAACACCCGGGAAATGCTCCAACGGCCATGATTGAACCGACCAAGAGTAAGCGAGCTCGGCAGATAGGCCTAGCAGGCACAGCGGTGCTCCGACGGTCCTTGGCCAAGACCGTCTGCCCACGACCGGCTGGCGTGCTGAATGGAATATGCCCGCGCGACCCTTGTGAACCCTTCAATCTCTTCCTCTTGTCATCTACTTCATTTCCGAGGCAGCGGTGACTCTCGCCGGTGAAAAAGCGGTGAATCTCCGACAGACGCAGGAAAGGTAAAGCAGCCATCGCTTTGACTAGCAGACGTAAAGCAGACGACGTTAACTGCGCCGACCCACCGACGCCGTTAAAGAGTGAGCAGTCTCGCCGCACACGAAAGGAGGGAAAAAGTATTTGGGAGGGAACTTGCGGACACTAACACGCTCACTCTCGGTTCTTAGCAAACAAACCTCGGCGACTCGGGATACCTCGCCAGTGAGTCCTTTGACTTCTCTCCTCGATGCGCGTCTGCTAGTTGTTAAAAACAACGTACCGCTCGATTTATTTCGTCTGCCCTCTCTGAAAGGCGAAGTCGAGCTCGCTCGTAAAGACCTGCACTTCCGAAAGTCACAGGAAAGGTAAGACAGACGCAGACGACGTTGCGAGCAGACGACGTTGCAAAGGAGCAGACGACGCTCAGATAGGGGGGTCGCGATCAGCCAATCAGGGCTCGGCGTTCTGACGTCACCGCTACTTCCTTTCTCATGCCCAGAAGTCGAAAATGAGCCCACTTGTGAGGTGTATAAACAATGTTCTCTTTCAATTCCCGAAACAACGCTTTAGAGTCTTTTCAAGATATGTAATAAAAAAAAATTGAAAGATCGTAGTTTAAATAATGGAGTTCATGCGTCGTAACATCATAATTTTTTGTTTCCTTTTGCTGAAGAGTATTAAGAAACGAAGCCATACAATCCGCCTCTCCTAGTCATTTTTTGTTTCTCTTACTCGAGAGGCTTTTCTTTTCATTTTTTAAGGCTAGGAAAAAACGGTCCGAGATTTCCTCAAACCAGAAAGGTCAACGGACTCAAATCATCCGAATAAAGAACACGTGTCGCACCGTCAGTCAACAACGCCCCCTTTAACAAATATATATATATATATATATATATATATATATATATATATATATATATATATATATATATATATATATATATATATATATAAATTGAACGACAAGCAGCAGAAAACAGCTTGGACAAACACGAGGCAAACAAGAAAAACAAGGGAGAGAAAAAGAAAGAAAACAAAAAGTCTCAAAGTTAAGGAAGCAATCTAGCTAACCAAAATCGACTCCCACTCCGCTCCACCGAGGAAAAAAAAAGTAACAAATAATCACCGACGAAACATTTAATAGATTGATGAGAGATGGACACAAAAAAGCTATAAACAAAAACGAAAGTGCAAAAAAAAAAGTTATATGGTGCATGAAAGAAGCAGAAGACGCATACGGAAAATAAAATGAACCGGAGCTCTAAACCTCCGAGTAACTGCTATATATATATATATAAAAAAAACAAAAAACGTAGGAAGAAAAAAAAAAAGGGGGGGGGGATATGGAATAAGCGAGACAAGAAAACCGTCGTTCCAAGGGATAGGGGCTCGGGGGAGAAAAGGTTAAATATAAAACGTACGTCCCGTCATTTCGATCCTCCCAGGCCAATTTCTTCGCGTATCATTGAATTCGCACACGCACACACGCGGAGACAGGCACGTAGAAGCAGCCGCTGCGCACGGCCCAGTGATAGCGGGCGTGTCCTCCTGTATTTACATTGAGGGGAAATGAACCTGCAGGATCGACTCGACCCAACAAAAAGCGGAAAGAAAAAGCAGCAAAGGCGGAATATACTTAGGCAGAGAGAGAGAAGGAAAGAAACACAAACCCGAAATAGAAAACAGATAAAAAAACACCATTTAAACGTACAAGCCGAACACGACATTACGTCAGTTTGTGCGTTCCACTTTCACCAAACATTTGGTCTTAAACATTTCAAAAAACGGAGAGAGGCTGAAACGATCCAGATTAGAGCGAGTCGAATGTCGAAACGCGGGGGTACGTCTTCTCAAATGAAGCGTAGAGCGACGAAGAGAGATAGAGAGAGAGAGAGAGGAAAGTGAAGCATTTAGAGACTGTTTTGGAAAGAAAAGAAGCGTCGTCGAACGACTCCAGACAAGTTTACTAAACGATAACAAATTCGCTCTTCGTGCCGGTGAAGAGTTTTTGGCATACAGTAACGGTTTCGGAGAAACGGAATAGATGTGACTTTATCCGAGGGTGGTATTTTATAAGTCGGTGAATTGGAGCCGGGAAAGCTCGTGCCGCGTGCGCTCGTCGTTGAAAGCCTCTTGTACAGCATCTGGGGGCAACTGGGCTTTTGAAAATGCTTTTTTGCAAAATAATGCGTTTCGTGTTTCTTTTTTTTTTCTTTTTTAGCTTTTTCCGGTCGAGTTGCTTGTAGCCAGACCTCTTACTGACACTTACGATTACCAACCTCAACTATGAACTTCGCGATTACGCAAAACAAAAGCTCCGGCAGCTGAGTGCAGCATATCAGCTGTTTCAACCGAAACGTGAAAAGCTCGCAGACTCAACTATATCCAGTGAAGAGGACAGGTCACAAGATATCCTAACCTCTGGGCGAACAAAGGCACAACACATATTAGAACTACGACTAACGTTAAGTTGTCAAATGAAAGTAAAAACGTACCACATCGTCCATCTCCAACAAGCAATCTTTATGCTTCGCGAAGATTTCTAATGAGTTGGGAAAAGAGGAGGATAGTCAGGAAAGAGGCACGATGGGAACGAAAAACAAAGCAGTAAGGCCGGTTTCGGCTTCCAGTTCCTCGGGTTGGACGTGCATTGCCCTGCATGAAAACCACGGTAACTCGGAGTCGCATTTCGACGTTAATATAGTCTGGATATATGTAGCAACTAGGGATGCCGCGAACGTTTTTCGAACCGAAGGTTCGATGATCGCATCAAGCGGTTGGAAAGGTTCGAAAGATTTCGAATTTTCGAACTTTCTATATCGTGAAATTCGACTGAGGTCGAATTTTCGAACTTATTAAACTAAGAAGTTCGACGCTTTTCGAAATTTCCAACTTATTACGCTGCAAAATTTCATGCTTGTCGAACTTTCGAACTTCATGGACTAAAACATTCGATGATTTTCGATCTTTCGACCTTCTTGCACTAAAAAGTTCTAAGCTTTTCGAACTTTCGAATATACTACGCTAAGAAATTCGATAATTTTCGAACTTTCGAACTTATTAATCTAAAGAAATCGAAAATTGTCGAACTTTTGATTCCTGAATTGTCAATAGTCCGACGAACTTCGAACTTTTAAGGTAGAAGTTCGAAATTCGTCGAACTTCGAAAGACCGGCGGGCGGTTTCATTTGGTACATTCGTGATTTTTTTTTTTCGCATTTTTACATGCGGTGCCGCATTCCTTGCGAAAGACAATGGCGTTTATTTCAATCATCTGGCATGCTTCGTTTTAAAGAAATAGATTCCCGAAAGAGCGAGGAAGGACGACGGGTTTTTGACAATTGTCGTTTGTGCCATATTTGAAGCGCGCTATAGCCGAAGCTATTTATGGTAGAGATGTTAAACTTTTTAAGAATTATCTATGTATAGCCTAGGTAAGTGTCGTCTTAAGATATGATTATTGTTATTCAAGACGAGTTTCGAAGAAATATCCAAACATGTATCTACGGGCAATTATGCCCTAAACTTGGTAATTTGTTTCGTCTACATTGTTTGAGGTATCGCATTTAAATTAACACCACAGACAGTACATAATCATTACCATCTGCAGAATACAAAATAATGTATTTATTGTTTTTTTCACGTTGAGGAATAAATTAACTCATGGGAGAAGATTTCTAAAATTGTTCAAGTTCAGCACGTCATAAAAAAAAAAAACAATTTTAATTTTTTTTCTCATTTCACGTTCCTGTGACGTTTATTTTGGCCTGTACACATTTTGGTAGGAGAAACTTGTTTCATAGTTTTGGGCCTCTGAATATGCAAGAATACAACACTTCCGGCGGGTTCTTGATAGTTTTTTTTTTTTTTTTGTTTCTCTCCAGCTTTTCATTTTTGCATTTATTGTTATGTTTATTTATTTATTATGTTTTTCTTACCAATGGCACAGTTATTTAGGTTGAAAACGCATAGCTTTGAACTTCCGAGCCACCGAGCATGTGACGAGTAGTGCCAATTCTGACAACGAGTTTCTAACAATGACCATCTACGCGATCTTTTATGCAGTGAAGAGCGACAGTAGCTATACATATGCCTAAATAATTTCGGATTAAAATAAGCTCGACCATGCCCTCTTTCCCCGCATTGTTTACTTTAACAGTCCGAAATATCTGGGGGGGGGGGGGGGGGGGGGGGGAGAGAGACTGGAGCGCCCGTTTTTCCTCTTCTGACGCCACTGGTATGGCAGAACGCTCCTCGACCTCAAGTTGTACCAGCTTCTGTGCTTTTTGCTCGGCGTTTCTTCCGTCCTGGAAAATAAACCTCCAAAGCAATTACAAATAAAAAAATTGTCAAGGTGCAGGCGAGCTGATATATGTTGATCATGATGCAAAATCCTGAGACTGGGAATGAAATTCGAAAGAAATAGTGTAAGAAGAAAGAAAAAATGAGGACAGGACAACGTCTCGAACTCAGCTGAGTTGAGTTTGAGACGTTGTCCTGAGCTGACTTTTCAGCTGAGTTGAGTTTGAGACGTTGTCCTGAGCTCAGTTTGAGACGTTGTCCTGCCCCCTTTTTTCTGTCTTCTTCCACTTTTTCTTTCAAATTTCATTCCCAGAGCTGAGTTTGAGGAGTTGTCCTGTCCCCTTTTTTCTGTCTTCTTACACTTTTTCTTTCAAATTTCATTCCCAGTCTCAGGGTTTTTCATCATGTACAAACTAAACTTACTATATGCCAGCGTCACTTGGGCGGCGTTCGATCGGATTACTACCAGCGTGCAAGGGGGTAAGGAGGCAGATTGTCAGATCGCTTCAACGTTTTTCTGAGCCTCAACCACCTGCCTGCCCCTGGCCGTTTCAAACTGGATGAGTATCCTTATACAGTGCGTTTGTGTGATCACTACTTCGTGATGCACGTTAATGACCACCCCGGGCTGGGGGTCACAATTACTGATCTATGGTCAAACGTCACTCTGCGCTGGCAAATATTCCAACACATTCGGGAAACTCGTCGTCTCATTTTATTGCCTGACCAACTTCGCGCAGTCTAAATATCACACCCCAACTTTTCTAAACCTGATTTCGTGAAAACCAGCGAGGCGTGAAAACGTTATTTGAAACTGAAACTGTGGCGGAACATTAAAACCGGACCTCGAACTTTGCGCACTTGGACTTCAAAGAAATTGGAAACCTTAGAAGTTTTTTTTTTTTTTTTTTTTTCAAAATTAGCCCTGAAAGAGAATCGAAACTTTCGAACTTTATGTAGAAAGAAATTCGAAATCTTCGAATTAATCTAACTTTATGTTTATAAGAATTCGAAACGTTCGATTTTTTCGAATTTCAGATCCAAAGAAATTCGAAACATTCGAATCTCTCAAATTTTGAAGTTAGGAAAGTTCGAAATCTTCGAATTTATCCAACCTCACGTAAAACAATATTCGAAATAATCGAACCGGAGCTTTTAGAAACCGTGAAAGCTTCGAACTTTTCGAATTCGAAACTCCACGTTTTTTTAAAGTTGCGAATGTTTCGAATTCGAACCTCCGTACGGTCGAAAATATCGAAACCTTTCGATTTCGAACCTAGGGTGGTTCGCGGCATCCCTAGTAGCAACTCGTGACGTCTGTTTTAACTTGCAACGCATATTAGCGGCGAGATGTTTTGGTGGCGCCCTCCTGTGGTTCCCCCTTGTGACGTCATTACCTTGCAAACAACAAGTTCGATGGTGTTTGTTATTAGCATGGTGGAAGCTTGAAATCATTGCGCTCTCAAAGGAACAGTGCCAACACCGTCAAAATTAAAGTTCTTTCATTCCTCTTATTTCCGTCGATGATAAATCCCCTTTCCGACGTCATAGTCAGCGTTCGGCCAATCGTGGAAGGCCGACCACAGCGACGCTTTCGGTCGCGCACGGGGCTAATACGAATTGTAAGAAAGGGTACGCACATGAACTCCCAGAGAAAAATGGCGTCGTACCGCCACTCACGACGGGCCCATCCTTTTTCAAATGTCACAAAAGGAAAAAAAAGAAATTTAATTAAAGGTAGGTATTAACAAAACAAAAGTTCCGCCTATCGGCACGTTCAACATAAAGCAATATCTTTTTTTCTTTTTTATGCGACGCATGAGTGAACCGGTTTTTACAGTCCAGAGGAGACGCTCATCCGGGACAGTAATCCGCGGACATCTTCGCGTATCATAAAGTTTGCGACGAAGTTTAGGCACCTGAGCTGAATGGGTTTTCATTTTACGGCAGCAAAAACCTGTATATCTCACGCGGATTTCATAAATTCCTTGCTACAACACAGCCGTAAGTCAACTTAGGCGTTTGTTTAATCCGCGACTCGCTGTACTCTTTCTGCATGAGCGCAATGCATCGAGCGCGGTAGTTCCAGCT
The DNA here is from genome assembly GCA_013358835.2 of Ixodes persulcatus. NCBI lineage: Eukaryota > Metazoa > Arthropoda > Arachnida > Ixodida > Ixodidae > Ixodes > Ixodes persulcatus. Next base: position 43,331 of record JABSTQ010003810.1, read on the forward strand.
GGCCGCATCTGCCCGGTCGAGTCAGATCCGCTTAGGCGGCGACGCCTGCTCAGCTCCCGTAATGACCTTTTCGATAGCCAGTGTTTCGCGATTGCGGAAACAACCCGAGGATCAGATTGCGACCGTTAAAGACCCGCACGGCGATTTACCGCGCGCGTAAATCATCCCAGCATCGATCGAATACCACGCGTATCCGTTCGTGTTTGACTAGAGTGCCAACTTCCCGGTGTTCGCTCGTGGGGAAAAAATCACGCAAAATAGATTATCCTTTTTTTCTTTTTTTCTTTCAAGATCGGTCCACACATGGTGAATGGTGATACTTTAAAGGGATACTACAACAAAATTTCGGCGCTTATTTTTTGGTCCATATGTGTTCAAAGGAGCAGTATCACATCGAACATACGAATATCCTGTTAAAAAAAGTCACGAAAAGGAATTTTAAAACGAAATAAACGATTAGCAAAGAGCACCTAGTGGATGTCGCTAACGCCTCGTTTGTAATGCCCGTCTAGGGAACCTTGAGTGGTAGTGAAGGTAACTGTCTCGCCTCCGGCCACAGCAAGAGAAGACGGGAAGGAGGAACTCCCCTCTTCCCGAGAATCCCTTTTGTGTGACCCAGAAGTCGCTATTGTCCCTCCACAAGGTTATAGAAGATTAACCCGTCACTCAAAATTCGTACAAAAGAAGCCGCTTCGGTGGCTGGAACCGTTAGGACATCTTCTCGACGTCAGCCTCGCCGTAGCTTTGCTCCTCCCGAGACGAACTACGTAACGATTGCGTTGGATGTCACGTGCTCTCCGCTGGCTGTTCTGCGAGCGCTTGCCAGAGTGGGCAGTTTATAACGAAAAATACAGCCATCAGGCTCAAAATATAAACGTGCGATTGTCATTTACGGATATTGTGGATCATATTCAGCCTATTTCTGAACACGACGGGTATATTTTAAATATCATTGAAGTATCCTTTTAAGCACCACAAAACATCGTATAAACGTCCAAAAAGTAATCTAAATCAACAACACCTTTTGCAAACTTTTTTTTTAAGTTTATGTTACGGCAATGCGACAGCCAGTGCCAACAACGGCCACAATAAGTCGTCTAGACGACATCTGACGGCTCAACAGTGTTTTGTGGGCTGAAAAGAAAGGGGGAGGGGAATCCCTTTTTCAATAGGAAAACAAAAAGTTTGACTGAGCTACGCGCTCGAGCACTTATAACTTTTGTATAGAACCTGAAAGATTAAGTATTTGACACGAAAGGATTCTACGCGTCGGTACAGATAGTGCTATATATTTTCCTAAAAATCAAAAACTTCAATTTAAAAAAGGAAACGGGGGTACGGACTTTTTTTATTTATTTTTTATTTGGTCGCTTCTGTATACATGACGCGTTACTTGTAGGTCGCTGTTTTTTACGGAAATGACATAAACACTTCATCACTTTACCCGTACTGGGACAAGCAATACATCCTACATGCTTTTTCGGAGGAAGAAGCGCACCGGCAGCCTTGTATTAACCGCAATTCCTGCTCCCTTTCCGGGGTAGGCGTTCAGAAAGCTGCAAAGCACGAACGCGCCTATCACTGCTCATGTGACCTCCATCCGATTGGTGCTCAAAGCTGCGTAGCCCAAGTTCGAGAACAAGCCAAACCAAACCAGGTTTTTTCAGTCTCGTGACTCGCCGAGTACAGGACCCTTTAGGTGGTATAACGTATGCTCTCCTGAAAAGTGTAAGAGACGGAGATTATCCGCCTTGACAAATAAAAATAGGAAGTTTTCCTAGATCATTTCGACACTTTCCTTAAAAAAAAGTGTGTGTGTGTGTGTGTGTGTGTGTGTGTGTGTGTGTGTGTGTGTGTGTGTGTGTGTGTGTGTGTGTGTGCGTGTGCGTGCGTGTGCGTGTGCGTGTGCGTGTGCGTGTGCGTGTGCGTATTTACGCCTGGTCATCGGCAGGTGTTTCCATGATCGATTCGAATATGCACGTACAGTCCGCGATGTTTTCGTCGCACAAATGACCGCAAAGTGAGCAAATATAAAAGGCGGAAAAACAAGAAGCCCAAACGCGAAGGTACCGCTCACGTCCAGGCACTTGGCACGTGGTCGATCGCCGCGAACGGACGGCGGCGTCCCACGCAAGGGCAGGGGATCGGGGAGCTGCGGTGAACGCCCCGGAACGATCAGCCCTCGGCGCAACACGTCCGCAGCCATTGACGTCACGGAGGTCGACAGCAGCGAGCACCGAACAAGCGGGGGATAAAGGCTGAAAGTAGACAGCCACAACAAAGAGAGCTGCGGCCCGGAAAATAAACGAACAATCCAGGCAAGGAAACAGCCAAAAGGAGAAGAGTGACGGAACAACTCTCAACGATCCTTTTTTTTAATGCATATATTTTGTTTGCATCGTGTTTTACTTTGCATTCCCCTATAGCTTAGCTGACCGGCGTGAACCCGGTCTAAGGGGAGGGTTTTGAGCTTGAAATTGAACAGACATCCGGGCAGCTTATGAACCGTTTACACGCGGACGTCGCCATCTTGGATAGCGGAACTTCTGGATTGAGGAAAAACGCCGTTTTGATCTCGCCACGCCGCTGGGAAGTGTTCACGCTTTAATCGCGACCGTCACTCATTCTTGTTTTGCGTCTTCTCTATATTATTGTTTTCACTTATTACAGGTGTCTCACTTTCGATTTGTCGTCCCGCATACCGGATATGCGAACTACGTAACTACGGAAAGCGAAACAAAAAGTTTTACAACAAAAGCATTGAAACAACTGGGAATGCATCAAAGTATCAGGTTTGCGGATATAAGTAAGCTCACGGAAAACTACCGAAAACAAATGGAGAATACACGATAGACGACAGCACGTTGCAGATGCCGCAGGTTAACAATCGCGAATCTCTGCTTCCGCGTGCAATGTTCGCACGGCAGGGTGGGAAGAGGGTACATAATATATACTGTACCGACTTTCATAGCCCAAACGTGACACTAGAGCTTTCTTTCTTTTTAACTCTTTACTGAGCATATATTATAACACTAGAGTGTTGATAACAGTTGATAACAGCAGGAACCGTGACAAGACACGCCCTCCGCTTCTTAAGCTCTTCTTGGTGACTAAACAGCCGCCTTCTCTCCCTACTACGAACACAAAGACAGAGCAAGGCGCTCACAAAGACACGTTCACACCGTACTGACACACATAAGATAAACACAAACATTTACATCAAAAAATATGGAAGAAAGAAAAACAAGCGTGAGTGAGGAGACATGAGTAAGAGCAACACCCCAGCAAATAAATAAATAAATAAAAGCCCCGAGGCCAGGAAAGCGCCACTTCATGGAAGACATCTCTCACATCATCCTGCCCGGTATATCTTATTTCATCTTTCTGGGTGCAACAGCGAGGCTGACGACCGCCGAGCCGCCAAAAGCATCTCTCTCTCTCTCTCTCTCTGACCGCGCCCGGGGTGGATAGAGGCGAGGGGGGGCACCCAAGCAACGGAACAAGACGGATCGCTGGGCGTTCTGCTACGCACACGACGACGATCCGCGGGTTCATACATCGGGGCCGACGGCGCCACGGGCATCGGCAGTTGCCGCCGCCGTCATCCGCGCGGCGCCGGGACAAGGGGACGCAAATTCGGACGAAGCGCCGAAGGGGACCACCACAAACGGTGGCGGGGGCCCGGCGAGACGACGGGATACTTGGTCAATCACCCGTGCGTACCCCTGCTTGTCTGTCTGTATCGTGCGCACTGCGAAGAAGAGGAGTAAAAGTCGAGCATGCACGCTCCAGCTCACGATGGATCGCAGCGGGCGCTGCAAGCCGTCGGAGCCAATCCAGAGCCGCGCGAGGGTCACGTGACCTTCGGGAAGGGCGCAGCGACGCGAAGGGGCTTTGGTCACGCGACAGGTTCACAGCGCTGGATAGGCTGGGATACGCCCACTGCAGTCCATCGTAAGGTGAAACGGAGGACGGACCGGACGCATCCTTATCGAATCAGGCGATGCAAGCTGGATACGGTGTCGTCGTCGTCCTCGCCGCCGACACACACTTTGCCCGTCCGTAACGCGATCCCTCTCACTTAGAGGAATGGCCGTTCGCATTGCAACGCCCACATCCCTCTCCCCCGAAAAGTGTCCCACAAACACTGTTACGTCGGTCGGAGAAATCGGAGCCGATGGGAAAGTTTCGGCACCACCACCGGTGAAATGTTAGCAGCGTGCACGGCTCCTGATAACGAGGCAGCGGGTATGAGAAGCAAGCAGCCCGGGTTGCTTCAAACCCTAACGTAACGCCAGCGAGCGTCGGGGATGTCTCCCTTTGAGTTTGCTGTCTTTGGTAGTCGATGCTCGAGACCGACACGAGGGTTAATATTGGCCGAGTGTCACGGAACGTCGCTCGGCCTTCGTTGGTAATCGAGACGGACGTCACTATATAGCCGGGCGAAAGAATGCAGTAAGGAGCGGAGATTATAGAGTGTCGTAATGCGCTCTGAACGGGTTTGGGGTACTTTAGTTTCCCCCAAGCCTGGCCAAGTCACGAACCACTGGACAGGAGCGAAGCTAAGTGCCGTTCGCCAACGTCAACCTCGTTGCACACGTTACATCTGGTCCAGACGCGCTGCATTGCGATGCGTTCCACTATGGTGGAACGGATCACAATGCAGCGCCACTGAACCAGACGTAACGGTCTGGTAACGGTCATTACGTCTGAACCAGACGTAATGAAGTCTGCGCTGCGGCACTACGGAATGAAAAAAGCGTCATTCTTGCATTGCGTAATGCCACAGCGCAGACTTAATTTTGAGGTCTAAAGAGATGTTCCGCCTCATCATTCGCTGAGCTGATTTCGTAGATCGCGGAGTTGGGCTCTTCGAGCGTTTTGCGGGTAAATAAACGCGCGGGCATTTCTTAGAGTGTACGACACATCGGCCCTCGGTTGCTGCGGTAATTCGCGTAGCAGAATCCCATCGCAAGCAGCGGTAGGCGGACGTGACGCAGTTGAACGCTCAAAACGCAGATGCCGAGCTTTCAGTCAGTCGGTTCCCATCGAGGCAGCGAAGTCGAAGCGCCGACGCTCGCTGACCTTGCGTTGGAGAATGAGCAACCCTCGGTTTCTGCACGTTGAACTCTCGGAGCGCTCTCTTTCACACGAAACTGACATCGTCTACGGAACATCGAGAAAACAAAATCTCCGTGGCAATTGTATATATACTATAGTACGTGTGATAAAGCAATGTCCCTTCCTTCCAGATACCAGTTACTACGGAAAGCCCGTCATAAACGAAGGATAATATAGGAAACATGGCGTTTCCTTGCCGCCTCCCGAAAATAAACTGCGGCGATACCTAAGGCACGAAACGTTCCACAGCATAAAGTTCCACTGCCGTTTTTAAATCTATCGGATGGAGTTTATGCGACACAGTGTAGCGTGACGTCACTACGTCATGTGCCGCTGTGACTCTGTGATTCGCCCCTAAATTCAGCGAAAAAAGGTCCCCGCTAAATCTAGAAAAGAAATTTTCCACCAAACTTTTAGTGGCCCGCAACGGCCACACAAATATACCCTGCGGGATCCGCCCCGAAACCTCGCTGTATAAAGGGGTGTCCAAACAGGACACTACAAAACGCACGACTCCGACAAATCGTGAAAATTGAAGCGTGAGGCATCCGCTTCAATTTTCACGATTTGTCGGAGTCGTGCGTTTTGTAGTGTCCTGTTTGGACACCCCTTAAAGGGGCACTGACAACCCAAAGGTCGTATTTTTTTTTATTGTCTAAAACGATGCAACTTGTAGTCATAGACACGCAAAAAAAACCGCATCGCGAAAAAAAATTTTCCCGCGCGCGCGCGCGCCTTTTTAGTTTTGGCATTTGTATTTCCCGCCTTCACCTCCTCGCTTCTTTTGATCGGTGACGTCAAAAATCAGGAAATTTAGAAGCTTTGTAGGTGACATTTCTATAACATTTAATAACGGCAATCGTAAAACATGTTTTTTAACGCAATTGCGAACGCACTACGGCCCCTCTTTTTGAAATACCAGAAATCAGAGTTCGGTGTGATGTTGCTTCCTAGATTTGTACCCTCCCTCGGAAAACTTGGCAGCGCCCGTTGGCGAGTCGGAGAAAGACCGGTTTTTTCCCGCCGGCGCCTTTCTATCCCTCACCTCCTCCTCGGTTGGGGTCGCCGTGACAACGGCGGAGGTCCGAAGGAAAGTCGAGTCGCAGGAGACCGCAAAATGTGACGCACTGCACTGGCGCGGATCGCGCGGGAACTTCAAATTCGGCATTGGAAATTGTTTTTTGAATTCACAAATACTGAATTTTAAAGTTTCAAATTTTGAGGGTAATGTCCCGGCATCGTTTTCAATCGTTTCGGATAATAAAAAAAAAAAAAAAAAATATGATTTTGGTGTGTCAGTGCCCCTTTAAAAAGCGCCAATGAGCGCGGCCTCGGAGCTGCCACAACGCACGTATCCGCACCATCGTCCTCTCGACGGACGTGCGCATAAAGCAAAACGTGAATCGTGTCCACGTCAAAAAAGGCAAAAAAAAAAAAGAGGGAGAGACGACGGGGCACGTGCTGGCGACATGCAAACAAAGCCGCCCACCGGCTTCTATATACTCGACGTCGGCAGCGTCGGAGGAACCTCCGCGCCCCGACACCGGGGGACGTATCCACCGTCCCATGGCCGCGGCATCGATCCGCGCGGGCACACCGTGTTCGTCGAGAGGCATGCACGAGCATTAGACGCGCCACGGAGAAATGACACGCGGCCTGGCGACATAATACGCCCGTCGTCACACGTCAACAGCGCCTCTACACTCTCTGTATACAAAAGGACGAAGCGTGATTCAGACTGGGAGGGACCCGTCGGCGGAGGTTTCTGACGCGACACCGCTGCCGTGGCGCTTCTGTGCCCACGGCGCGTGAGCAACCGCTTCAGGTCGCGCGAATTCGGCTTCCGAGCATGCGCGTTGCCCACACCAGTGTTTAAATGGTGGTCGCAGCGCGCTCTGGAAGCGACAGCGCTACCGTCGAGATACCGAGGGAGAGAAGGAGAGGAGAGCACGCTGGGACGTCAGAACGCCGCCCTCTGGCTCGAAGGATTAGTGGGTCAACTAAAGCTAGCTGCCTTGTCTCCGCGGCACTCGTCGAATGCGTCCGAATGCGAGAGCCGGACGCCGGCGTTCGCATTCTACGCATTCGACGATTGCGGCGGAGACAAAGGCTGCTAGCTTTAGGTCTCCGTGCCCTACTCATTCCAACCAGAGCTCGACGTTCTGACGTCCTAGCGCGCTCTGGTCTCCTCGTCTCCCTCAGTTACTGGTCGCGATAACTTGGCTAATTGTGGCGGCTAGGGCTCGCGCCCCAGTAAGAGCGTCGGAGCGAGGCAAGGGACCCGACGTCACTGTGTCACTACGCCAAGTAAGAGGCCCGAGGCCCGCAGGAACCGGCTGTCGTCTGCTAGCCAAGAGTCGTCTCAATCACAATTAAGCCGCGAATCTGTGGCGGGTGCTAATGCCGCCAGGGCACAGCGCGATTGTTTTGAGCGGAAACGGCCGATTACATGCCTGCGATCGCCGGTGATCGCCAACGGGCACGGCACTACCAGGAGAACGAAATGGGAGCGGATACGGATGTGATGTCACTTTTTTTGGTTTAGATATAAATGAAATTCATAAATTTGCGATTAATTATTCTTTACTTTCGTACCTTCTCGTTAGTGATTGAAACGCGCGAATTCAATTGCCGCTAATGGAAAAAGAAGTCTGGAACTACTTTTTGTCGCGTACGGCGCTGTTGCTGTGGCGGTGCCAGGCTCCCTTGGCCTCGACCATGGAGTGTTATCACGTGCCCTGCTCCGGCGCTCTTATTGGATCGCGGGGGCCGCAGCCTCCACAACTCGCCAAGTTATCGTGAAATGGATTGTGATACAGGACTGGAAGGGCTTTGCAGGTATTCAGAGCTAGAGGAAGCCGGAAAACGTCACCGGTGATGTCAAACGAGCCGCAATAATTCTGATGTTTCCGGGACCCTTAACCCGCAATCCAGTTTGATTTGGACCGCTTTTAAGGGGTGACACCACCTTCGAGAGTCGACATTTAAAACAACCACTCAGTATTGAAGAAATTTGGAGGGTTTATTCATCTCGTTGCCTAAATGCGCGGTATGACGTTTCATCTCCGTAGGACAATTCTCCGATAAGCTACAGGCGGAGGTACACAGCTATCGATGTAAGTCACCTCACTTGGCAACGAAACATATCCTATAAAACTATTGAAATATATTGAGCATTCCTAAGCTTCAGACGTAACTAGAAGATATGGGAGGTGTGCGGCTATCTATTTTTTCCCTTAAATCTGCGCTTTTTCTACGCAAAATGACAATTTGAAAAGCATTCTATATAATAGGGCAATTTCTCCTCCTCAAAACCTACTTTTTGGAAATAAGAACTTAATTTAAATATAAAAATAAATATCAAGCCGCATTCCTCATTAAATATTAGTTCAAAAATATCCACAGCGAGAAATAAATCCCGAAATACATTTGAAATGATAGATTTCCTAAACGAAAGTTGCTGCAAAAAGTGAAGCGGAGAAAAATCTATTTGAAATTTCCACACCACTACGTTTGATTTTACTGGTGGTGGTGGCAACAAAAAGGCACCAAGAGGATAGGTGGTGCCTTCTGCTGACACCCGATCTCCTGCATGGCTTTGCTGAGTGAGTCCGAGTTTAAAACGCTTTGTTCAAGTGTCATCTTGTTGTCGACATCTGGGCATTGATTATGAAACGAGTGAGGAATTGGACATGTTGCAATACACGAACCAGCGTCAGCAATTGTGGGCGGAGCAAGAATCGCCGAAATACAAAAGAAGGCAAACCCACGCGAGTTTCTATAAACGCATGTTGGTTTTAGTCAGTTCTCTGTTCAACCAGGGTAAGCTTTTCACTTTTTGGCTATGTGCATAGCCTCTTCCAAGTGCCAACTGGATTTCATGGTGTCCTTGCCCGAATAGTACTGTTTACTCTCGAACAAAGATGTCTTATGTACTGAAACTGCGAAGAAATGCTCTTTCTAACGAGAGTATGATCATCATTCTAGGGCGGGCTAAAGCAGTTAAGAAATAGGAAACGTAGAGGTTTCACATTTCCAAAACGTAAAATTGTATGATTTTGCATCGTCGGCCTACCGAAACGGTTTTATTTCTCCGTAGATATTTCAGATATAGCAATAAAAATATTGCTGCAGTGTGTAGTTGTGGGAAAATGAGAAAATGAAAAAAGAAAGTTTTTTTTCTAAAAAACTGCAACTTTCAGGTTGTGATCCCCCTTAATAGCTAGAACGAGGAGCTAAGAAAAAAAACGCGCGCCATTTAAAACATCCGCGATTACGTCTAAAACGTATTTAGCGAATTCGACGAATAAAAATCTCCCACGGTGCCTTTCCTACGACCGAGAATATACGAATGAGATGTCGAGGAGAATACACTACTGATGTCGTGTAATTCCCACTTTTTGGAGTGACACCCGGGATGGCCGAGACGTTGCGTCTATGACCAAAGCGGAGCGCCAAAAGCGCTCACTCCTTTATTATAAAAAAAAAAAAAAAGTCTGAGAGCAAAGGAGTGATAACTATACTCTTCAATACTTCAATACTCAAATTATTTTTTTTTTAATTGTCGTGCGCTCAGTCGCGTGTTAGCTCAACACGCGGCTGAGCACGCCTCACACCTTGATTTCCTCAATCTAAAAAAAAAACAAACAAAAAAACGTAAGGAAAGACAAATAAAACCGAAAGAAGCGCAGCACCTGCTGAGAGCAGTTTCTTCGCAACTATGCGGCATTATACGAGCGTTCTGCCGCGGGGTAGCACGAAGAAGCACGCGTATTCGCAGCGCGAGTTTAACGCGCCCCCGAATATAAATTACACGTTCTGATTTTTCAATTCCCAACCGCCAGGTGGTATCAAAGCGGAACGACACAGCGACTCCTCAAACTGCTGCATACAAACGTGCCACATGTCGGAGATTCTCCTTCGCTACTTCTGCGAACGGCGATCGACAGACAGCTGTTGGCAAGGTTG
>JABSTQ010003811.1:0-22405 GCA_013358835.2 Ixodes persulcatus
GGACAAAAATTGAGTAGAAAGGGGCTGGCTACAGACTGGTTGTTTCACCCCTGGCCACTGATAACAAAAATGTGTCTTGTAAGAGGCCGGTCACCAACTGTTCGGTTCATTGTTGGCCACCAGGGACAAAAAATGCCCAGAAAGGGGCCGGCTACAGACTGCATGTTTCACCCCTGGCCACTGATAACAAACGTTTGTCTGTAAGAGGCCGGTCACCAACTGTTCGGTTCATTGTTGGCCACCAAGGACAAAAAAGTGCTCAGAAAGGGGCTGGCTACGGACTGATTGTTTCACCCCTGGCGACTGATAACAAAAATGTGTCTTTTAAGAGGCCGGTCACCAACTGTTCGATTCATTGTTGGCCACCGATGACAAAAGGTTCCTAGAACGGGGCTGGCTACAGACTGGTTGTTTCACCCCTGGCGACTGATAACGAAAATGTGTCGGGTAAGAGGCCGGTCACAAACTGTTCGGTACATTGTTGGCCACCAAGGACAAAAAGTGAATAGAAAGGGGCTGGCTACAGACTGGATGTTTCACCCCTGGCCACTGATAACAAAAATGTGTCTGGTAAGAGGCCGGATAGCAACTGTTCGGTTCATTGTTTTCCACCAAGGACAAAACAATGTCCAGAAAGGGGCTGGCTAGAGACTGGTTGTTTCACCCCTGGCAACTGATAACAAAAATGTGTCTGGTAAGAGGCCGGTCGCCAACTGTTCGGTTCATTGTTGGCCGACAAGGGCAAAAAAGTTCAGAGAAAGGGGCTGGCTACTGACTGGTTGTTTCACCCCTGGCCACTAATAACAAAAGTATGTCTGGTAAGAGGCCGGTCACCAACTGTTAGGTTCATTGTTGGCCACCAAGGACAAAAAGGTGCCCAGAAAGGGGCTGGCTACAGACTGGTTAATTGTTTCACCCCTGGCCACTGATAACAAAAAATGTGTCTGGTAAGAGGCCAGTCACCAACTTATCGGTTCATCGCTGGCAACCCATGAAACGAATGTGCTCTGTAAGAAGCCGGCCATTGACGGTCGTTTCATCCCTGGACACCGATGACAAACGTATATCCATAAAGATGCCGGTAACTAACTGTTTGTTTCATTGTTGCCTTCCAAGGGCAAACAAGTGTCCAGAAAGGGGCTGACTGCACACTGGTGGTTTCACACCTGGCCGCTGATTACACAAATGTGTCTGGGAAAAGGCCAGTCACCAACTGTTCGGTTCATCGCTTGCAACCCATGACAAAAAGTGCTTTGTAAGAAGCCGGCCACTGGCGGTTGTTTCATCCCTGGACACCGATGACAAAAGCATATCCATAAAGATGCCGGTCACCAACTGTTCGGTTCATTGTCGGCCACCAAGGACAAAAAAGTGCCCAGAGAGGGGCTGGCTACAGACTGATTTTTTCACCCCTGGCGACTTATAACAAAAATGTGCCTGGTAAGAGGCCGGTCACCAACTTTTAAGATCATTGCTGGTCACCAAGGACAAAAAAGTTCCCAGAAAGGGGCTGGCAACAGACTGGTTGTTTCACCCCTGGCCACTGATAACAAAAATATGTCTGGTAAGAGGCCGGTCACCAACTGTTCGGTTCATCGCTGGCAACCCATCACAAAAAAGTGCTTTGTAAGAAGCCGGCCACTGATGGTCGTTTCGTCTCTGGACACCCATGACAAAAGTATATCCATAAAGATGCCGGTCACAAACTGTTCGGTTCATTGAAGGCCACCAAGGACAAAAAAGTGCCTAGAGAGGGGCTGGCTACAGACTGGTGATTTCAGTCCTGGCCACTGATAAAGAAATGTGTCTGATAAGAGGCCGGTCACCAAGCGTTCGGTTCATCGCTGGCAACCCATGACAAAACATTGCTTGGTAAGAAGCCGGCCAATTATGGTCGTTTCATCCCTGGACTCCGATGACAAAAGAATCTTCATAAATATGTCGGTCACCAACTGTTCGTTTCATTGTTGGCCACCAAGGACTAAAAAGTGGCCAGAAAGGGGCTGGCTACAGACTGGTTGTTTCAGCCCTGGCCACTGATAACAAAAATGTGTCTGGTAAGAGGCCAGTCACCAACTGTTCGGTTCATAGTTGGCCACCAAGGACAAAAAAGTGGCCAGAAAGGGGCTGGCTACAGACTGGTTAATTGTTTCAACCCTGACCACTGATAACAAAAAATGTGTCTGGTAAGAGGCCAGTCACCATCTGTTCGGTTCATAGCTGGCAACCCATGACAAAAAAGTGCTTTGTAAGAAGCCGGATACTGATGGTCGTTTCATCCCTGGACACCAATGACAAAAGTATATCCATAAAGGTGCCGGTAATTAACTGTTTGTTTCATTGTTGGCCACCAAGGACAAAGAAGTGTCCAGAAAGGGGCTGGCTACAGACTGGTGGTTTCACCCCTGGCCGCTGAAAACAAAAATGTGTCTGGTAAGAGGCCAGTCACCAACTGTTCGGTTCATCGCTGGCAACCCACTACAAGAGAGTGCATCGTAGGAAGCCGGCCACTGAGGTCGTTTCATTCCTTGACACCGATGGCAAAAGTATACACCAACTCATGTTTACTAAAAAACCGGAGCGCCCCCACCGGACGCCACCGGCGCCGCGCATGCGTGGTGGACGGTGGTCAAGAAGCCCGCCGTCGCGCATAAAAAAAACATTGAATTGCGTTGTTTTCGGCGTCGGTGGGAGTCCCCGTGCTCTTTTTCGCGTTGGAATTGTTGATTCTACGTCCTCCTAACAATGTCTGACTACTTCAGCGGCTTCAGCAAAATTAACGAGGCAAAACTTTGCGTGAATAATGTGAATTGCGGTGATTCATTTCACATGGACGCCGGAGAATGGGCGCTAAATCCAGACTTACACGATGCGATTCTGCTCGCTATTTTCAGTCGCGACGTCGCTCGGGCTCCAAAACCGTGGACCGCGGCTGAGATGGTGGACGTCGATACCGAAAACCGCAAGTAGAATCGGGCATTACAAATCGGTAATGGCCACTGGTAACAATGATCAACATCTTCTTGTATCTACATTTTACACTTGGCCTACCTACCCCAACCAACCTTCAAAAGTGTTTTCAGGCCTGTACTTAGTTCTTATCGCAATTACCGGGTCAATGTTTGGTTTACGGGCCGCTGTCGTTTGAACGAGCTGACGACAAAAAGCGGAGAAGTTTGAACGAGCAGACGGCCGTTCGAACGCTTGCGCAATGGAGTGCGGGCAAGAAGCACCGCGTCCAGCGTCAACAAACCATTGGAATGTCACGTTGTCGGCCTAAGTGTGAGTCTGCATACTCTTTTTCGCGTCGGAACTGTCGATTTTACGTCCTCATAGCAATGTCTTACCACTTTAATCGCCTGAGCGAAATTATCAAGGCTCGTTACACCGCTAAACTTTGCGTAAATAATTTGACGTGCGGTGATTCATTCACGCGTACGCCGGAGAATGGACGCCAAAACCCTGATGAGGTCACGACGTCGCTCGTGCTGCAAAAGTGTAGAAGGAAGCGGCGATGATCGATGTCGATACTGAAATCTGGAAGCGGGAACAGACCAAGTGTCAAATCGGTGATGGCCACTGGTACCAATGATCAACATCTTGGATCTACTTTTTACACCGAGCCTACTTAAGTCTTATGAGGCCTGCAATTACTTTTTATTGCTATCGCCTTGTCAAAGTTTGTCTACGAGCCATTTTTCTTTTGAACAAGCAGACGGCAAAAAGCAGACAAGTTCGAGAGAGCAGACGAACGTTCGAACGATCAGGTGGCAGTGTGAATTTGAAGATGCAATGAAACCGCGGTGCCCAGATAGTGGCTGGCTACAGACTAGTTGTTTCACCCCTGGCCACTGATAACAAAAATGTGTCTGATAAGAGGCCAGTCACCAACTGTTCGGTTCATCGCTGGCAACCCATGACAAAAAAGTGCTTTGTAAGAAGCCGGCCACTGATGGTCGTTTCATCCCTGGACACCGATGACAAAAGTATATCCATAAAGATGCCGGTAACCAACTGTGTGTTTCATTGTTGTCCACCAAGGGCAAACAAGGGTCCAGAAAGGGGCTGGCTACTGACTGGTGGTTTCAACCCTGGCCACTGATAACAAAATTGTGTCTGGTAAGAGGCCAGTGACGAACTGTTCGGTTCATCGCTTGCAACAAATGACAAAAAAGTGCGTTGTAAGAAGCTGGCCACTGATGGTCAATTCATCCCTGGACACCAGAGCCATCTGGACTTCTTTCTCGCATGAACATAAAAAGGTAAGGTCATCGGCATATGACAAAAACTTCAGGACGTGTTCGGAAAACTTGAATCCAGCGATTGAAGTGTTGTGAAGTACAGTGCGACAGACTGGCTTTAAAAATATAGAAGTCACGATGGGCGAAAGTGGACGGCGCTGCCGTACTCATCTGCGCAACGAAATAGATGTTCCTACAATCCCATGAATGACGAGCGTCATTGTGATGTCCCTGTAGAATACTGAAATCTATTTCTAAATGTAATTTCCCAGTTCACGGTGTCGCGAAAGGGAAAATAGAAACTTTCGGTCGACTCTGTCGAACGCTCTACTTAGGTCTAGCTGCAGTGCAGCTAGGTGTGGGTAACCTTGTTCTGTAGCTTCGCACATGATGCGCATCCGGTGAACGTTTTGTGCGACACAACGGGCTTTGAAGCCGTAGCTCTGGTTGTCTCCGACGTTATGACGAAGTGCCACCTCAAGTTGTCGTGCCAGTATTCTGGTAAGAATTTTATAATGGGTACAAAGTAAGCTGATTGGATGAAAATCGGATACTTCTGGTGCTCCCTCATTAGGGGCTTTCTTGGGTATCACTACTACGTGACATTTTCTCATTGACGGTGGCAGCATCTCTCGTTTTCTGATATTTTCAAATATGTGCACAAGGCAAGCGCCAACTATGTCCACAAAATTTATATTAAATTCAGCACCAATGCCACCAGGACCAGAAATCTTGTTGATAGGGAGCTCTTTTATTACTCACTGTACGTCTCTCGGTGTTATGGGAGAGTTCAATATTTCTCTCACTCCTTAGGAAGTAAGGAGAGCACTTTTTCTGGAATATTCGACGAGGTATCTGTCCTTGCAAATAGGTCTCTATAAAAGCTTTCAAAAGCTGCGCGTATATCTGATTGACTACGACGCTCGCGTCGTAGTTTTTTGAACGAGTGACAAACTTTAAATGGTTGTTCTTCGCGTTCCAGCGTAAGCTCTTAACTTCGAATCAGCACTTCCCAGTGTCGTGTTCGTTAAGCTGTTGCAATTGTTTTTGTCTGTTCCTAATATCTCCAATAAATACGCCTGGGCGTTGTTCTTCGTCAGTGACGAGGGATCGCAAAGCATTTACGAGAGCCAGTTCTTCGTACTTTTTTCGTGCACTCTCTACTGAGCTTCAGATGACGGATCGCTCTTTCACATACAATTTGAACGCTTTTCACTTGCAACTGTCGGTCGGCTCACTTTTGACTACAGTGGTAAGCTCCTTACAAATTCGTTCGCGAAACAATTCATTCTATAATATTGTAGTGTTCATCTTCCAATATTAAATTCCTGAAATACGTATGAAGCAATTTGTCTGTCTTTTAAACGAGATGGACACCAGCGATTGGTCTGAGGGGTGAGTGGGATTCGCACTATATTGAAACTTGTCACTAGGGAATTCACCTGAGAAGTAAATTCTACCAAGACGTGCACGAGAGGAACCTTGCCAATAGGTGATTTCGCTATCAAAATGTTTTATCTCTTCTGTCACGTCCTTGAGGTCGAGGTCATGAAGTATGTTTTAGAGCACAGCTCCTAGGCGCCCGTTTCTGGCTTGAGCGACATTGCCGACGCCATCGCCGTCGGCGTAACCGCGACGACGTTTCGGCATAATGACGTTTGGGTTTCGCGCCGAAACATCCTCGCAGGGTCACGTGACGTCACGGGGGTCAAGCGACCTCAAGGGGTCGGCCACCTGACCCCCTCAGGGACCCACGTGACCCTTGTGACGTTACGGGAGCCCCTGAGGGGTCACGTGACTCCCGTGAGGTTACGAGGGTCACGCGACGTAATGAGGTTCATGTGACCTCACGGTTACGCTGACGCCGCTCGGAGGGAGGAGTAGCAGGCAGGACGACGGGAAGGGACCTTCCCCTCAATAAATGTTCCACCTCCTCCTCAAGTTCTGCGCTCTAATTCGGAGTTACCGGGAGCTGTAAACGGCTTACTTTTTTAGAGCGCAGCTCTTAGGCGCCCGTTTCCAGCTTGAGGGGCGTCGCCGTCGGCGTCGGCGTTGCCGTCGGCGTAACCGCGCGATGCATTATGAATAATTTTCCCCGCCAAATCAAGCTTAAAAATTTCCTCGCTAAATCCAGCGGAAAAATTTGCCCGCTAAATCTAGCAGAAAAATTTCCCCGCTAAATCTAGCGGAAAAATTTCCCCCTAGATTTAGCGGAAATATTTCCCCGCCAAATCTAGCGGAACATTTTCTCCGCTAAGGCTAGCGGAAAAATTTCCTTGCTAAATCTAGTGGAGAATTTTCCCCACTAAATCTAGCGGAAAAATTTCCTTGCTAAATCTAGTGGAGAATTTTCCCCACTAAATCTAGCGGAAAAATTTTCCCTCTAGATCTAGCGGAAAATTTTCCCTGCTACATTTTTCGGGGGGGTCACGTGATCTCCCAGGTAACGTGACCCCCACGTCACGCGATCCCCTGAGGTCACGTGACCCCCCCCCCACCCCCGGTCACATGACCCTCTCCCCGAGATCAGGTGGGGAAAGGTTCACGTGACCTCGGGGGGGGGGTCACATGACCACCAAGGTCACGTGACCAGGGGAGGGGTCACGTCACCTTGGGGGCCATGTGACCCCAGCTCACGTGACCCTGAGAACACGTGACCCTCAGTACCCTTCCCTCCTCCTCCTCAAGAGCTGTGCTCTAATTCGGTGTTACAGGGAGTTGTAAACGGCTTTCACTTTTTTTAACTCCACGGTGCTTCCACCAGTTTTCCATCCAGAAGTTGTGCAATCATTTCGAGAGTGTACGCATTTGAAGTCACCCGCTAAGATAACTTTACTTGGGGTGCCTAACATTAAACGTAAGCTTTAGAAAAATTAAACGATGAGAAGAGTTCTTTGATACGTAAATGGAAACTATTCTGACTAATTCTTTGCCAACCAAAATGTCTATGGAAGCTGTGCGACCATCTGCAGATAGTTCACAGTCAACGAAACTGCAATGACGTAAGGCTTTCCGCAGAAAGATAGCGGCCCCAGCACTAAGACCAGAGGATTGAGCGTGATAACAATATTCTGAATTCTCGAAGTAAGAGACAAGATCAATTTCTTCCTCCCTAGTTGAAACTGATTTTTTTGTAAAGGGATGATATCAATTTTGTGTTGATAAAAATATATTTTAGCCAGCCCTTAAGACGTTGACTTATAAGGCTGGCTACGTTAAAAATCCCGATTGTAAAAGCACCATAACAATCGCCGTTCATGGAACGTATTAGGTGATCTAGCAAAGTGAAGCGTCTCTTCCTGACTCTTCAGGTCCTCATGACCGGATATCATGGAATCCTGCTCGGTGATGGCAGCTTTCGAATATAAATATTGAGTTCGCCTATTCCTCCTCCTCTTTGACTCTGCCCCCTTCCATTGAGGTGTAAAGCCAGGATCTACCCTGCACAGAATTTCTACTCGCTTTCCTTTCCTGAGCTTTTCTTTGTCGCTGGTTTCGTCCATTTGGGATGCCCCTTCCTCTGATTTCATTGTCTCTTCAGCTTGGTCTTCAGGTACAAGAGCGCTGAACGAATTGGTGATAACATTATTGCTCACTCTCTCCTTCGTTGCAGAGCGTGACGACACCGATCTATCTTCGCACTTCTCAGTTCGTGAGGCCGCCCCAACGTTGATTGTGCTGTGAGTGGTGCTGACCTCTGTTTAACGTCTGTTTTTGTTATTTCGTCTGCGTCCATCAAGTATTCAACATGAATCTGGAGAGATGCAGTCGTTCGGCTGGCGTACGTTGAGATACAGTCTTCGAGATCGTGGCCAAATGTTTGACAAGCGCTACATCAGGGAGCGCGAGACGGGCCTTGGACTTGTCCGACTTGCCTGCATCGCAGACATTGCGGTACTCTGCCAGGCACGGAGACAAGGAGGGTTGTTCCCAGAATCTTGAGCTGATGCGGCAAGCTGCCCGCGGTCACACCTTCGTTCAATTCTATTGATAGTCTTCTTGTGCTCGTCTGCACTTCCTCGAAGCCGCTGTTGTGCCACTCTTCTCGAACGTTGCTTTTTTATTTTTCCAGGCGTAGAAAAAAGCGCTGGCTAGGTTTGCATCTGGGACGGTAGTTGGAACCCAGTGCACCTTCATGGACAGCACAGTCTCGCTCCTGTCTATTATAAAACATGTCCTGATCTTTAGTTGGATCTCTAGGAGCTGCAGCAATCCTTCTTTTTTCTTGGCAGACCGCACTGTGAGTAGTCACACATGATTGTATTCGAAGGCTCCAAGCGAAGCTAGCTCGTTTGGGTTGATGATTTTCTTCAAAGCAGGACCGAAATCGTTGATGCGGTATGACCGGGCTGATAGGTCCCCATTAGGAATCTGTGAATTTTCAGGCAGCTTACCGTTGAGAAGGGTTGGCCGTAAGAGCTTGTAATCAGTTGTGCAGTACTTGGTGCAGAGGGGGCGGAAGCAGAAATAGTTTTAGAATATTCCGGATAAGGCTTAGCCGTTGAGATTTTCTTCACGGAGCCGAGTTTCAACGCAGCCATTCAGCTCGTCGACTTCTTCAGACCCCTCGGCCACCGATCCCCCCGCAAGCACCGAATACAACACACAGCAAGGGCTGCATATTCTAATAACAGAAATGAACATTCCCCACAGGCCCGGCTGGTCCCGGAATCCTGATTTACAAAAGGGAATGCTCATGCATTGAATGCAAGAGCTTCTGGTATAGCCACCATCCCCTGTCACCTACCGTCCAATGCGCCACTGCACCTGCACACCGGTTCACTGCTTCTGTCGTTGGCACGCGGGCCAGTCATTGAAGCGTTTTTCATTATTGTTTCTGAACATTTTATATATTTATTTTTCTACTTTACGTCTTTCTCGCTCAATAAATTACTTTTAAAATATAACCATTTTTTACACAGGGATGTACTTTATTTCGTCTGTGAAAAACAATTCCTACAGTTCTTGCCACCACTGTAAGTCACAAGATGGTTCGCATATGACGTCGCCTCTGTGCCACCAGCAGCGCTTTCTGAACACAACGTGGCGCTACCAGACGTTCAACTGTTTTCACGGGATTAATTAAAATAAAATAATGCGCTTATTGTTGTGGCTTCTACTTGTTCACCAAGTAACCCGAACCACTTATTTGGTAATAAGAAAGAGAGCAGAAGCCATATATGTTTTTACTGCACATTTCCTATCTGAATTTACCACAGTTAACGTAATATAATATGCAGCTTTTTTACATGCAGGGCCCACCATTCCATGCACCATGCCTGGTGAAATCTGAAGTACAGGCATATGAGGATGACAAAGAGCATCTATTCCAGGTGTTCATGGCTGACTGCGATTGTGTAAATGTGTTGAATAATTCATTAAAAAAACAACTCAGCTTTATTTTTGTTAAAAAAAAAATTCGGTCCTCTTTAAGGTAACATAGAAAGACCACAATCAAATATTAGGACCTAGTTCTCTCTAGATGTCTCATAAACGGTCCTCCAATATTTGTAACATGCCAAGTTCAAGATCGGTGGCCCAGTGGTCTAGCCCACACCAGCGCGGAGCACGTGGAGCAAAAGCTCGCGCTGCAGAAGCCAGGATCCTGGGTTCAATCCCCGCCCTTGCCCGTTTCGATCTGGATGAGCATCGTACCGGAGTGCGGTCGCGTATCACTACCGCGTGGTGCACGTTAAATACCCCCGGCTAGCGGTTGTACTGCAAATTGCTCATCTACATCTGAGACACCAGACGCCCACTGAGGCAGATTAACTTCCGGCTGTATAAACATACACACAACTATTTGATTTGTATGTTGCTTAAATCGGCTAAATCTAGCAGGCGAATTAAGGGGTATACAACAGCGCAGTGAAGTCTGCCGTATTGTTATAGCCAACATTCACCAAAGCGTCATCAACATCGTTGCTTTTGTTTGTTTCTCCTTCTCTGGGCGAGCGTAGCAGGTCACGTCATGAGCGTCTCCCATCGGCACTCTGGAGTCTCAAAGCGATTGGCGAAACGCGTCTGCGCAGCGCACTTATCAGTCTTCTTCCGACCGTGCCGCGGTTATCACCGTCTCCCACGTCACAAGCGCCGTCGTCGTATTGCCGTCTCACTGCTTGTTGTGATTATGTCTTCGAGTCTTGGACAAACTACATGCACATTGAACAGACTGATGCCGCAGTTGTGCAGACGTTGTTGCATGTCATAGGCACCTAAAATGTGTGAAGACTGGTGATTACAAAACTTGTGCCTTGCACACACCGGCCCCACCGGTGTACCGCCTCAATCCCGCCCGTTCCTTCCGTAGATCACGTCATCGCTTGTGCGACGTGGTAGTCATGTTTTGACGGCCCAAAGGCAATGTTGCCCGACATAGCTGGAGTTTTGGTTACGGTTTTTGCTCTCGTTTAAAGTATGATTTAACAAATACATACCGTTTCCGCCTAGCAAAGCACGTCATGCCTTTTATAAGTGCTAATTAAGGTGAAATCACATATAATACCGAAATTTCCAGAATTGAGCGGGGTTACAGAAGTGTTGTAAGTTGGGTGCGTTGGTATGATGTATAATGAGCAGAACAGCGCACAAAAAGACAAGGACACAAAGAATAAACATGCACAACGACGGGCTTTCCATACGTCGAGCTTCCCATCACAGGTTGTAAACGTAGTGGTGGGGCTCTTGGCACGCAAAATTAAAGGAATTCAGCCAAAGAAACCGATATATCACCGGAAAGTAAAGCTAGTTTTACCATACATATGCAAAACGACGAATAATCTAAAACAGTAGCCCAGAGGTATGATGTATCTGTGGTGTTTTCAGCTCTAAAAATGGTGAAAGTTTGTTCCAAGGTTTGTTCGATAGCGAAAAACTACAAAACGTCAACCACTGCTCCCTTACGTGTCGTGTACAATTAGCACATTGTGTACAAATTCCCCTAATCTGCGGTAAAAGCTATCTGGGCCAAGTGGATGTTGCTTGAATGATCGCCTTCTCGAACATGATCGGACTATGGGGCAAAGACATTGTTGTTAAATGGTGTTGTGTCACGTGTGACACGCACTGGGTTCACTGTGGTACTTTCAGCACGTCCTTTTGTTTTTCCTTTTCTGTATAAACCAGTGATGAAAATTGCTACTCCGGAGTTGGAATGGCTCCGCAATAATTCCGCACTTTCGAAACCCAGGAATAGAATAAGACTGGAATGGTGGCATTGTTTGGGAGGAGGGGGGGGGGGGATGATAGGGATGGAAATAAATCCCTTTTTTCGAGAATGGAATGGGCTCAGTCTGATGCGAGCTGCGTTGATTTTCATCAAGGGCCTATGGGCTGATGGTACGATCACTAGCGCACGGTAAGTGACTCTTGAAACAGCATCATCGCACTGGAGGTGACAAACAGAGTCATTGTCTCAATTACTTGTGCCCCTTCGATGATGATGATGGCGCACCCTTCGTGACGCAACCTAACTTAATAGTTTTATACGGGCAAAGTGTCGCTCTTGGCGCTGCGAGATGTGAAAAGCGGCGGTTGTAGTAATGCTCAATTAACATGCAGCTTTTAAGCAAGGTGTCGAACAGAACCCAAACAGAAAACCTGAGCAAAACTGTTACATTTAGCTGAAACAGGACAGAAGTATAATCGAAATAAATCATTCGAAATTGAACCTGTAACTGAAGAAAACCGTAGTATCCTGTGGCGCTTACCAGTTCATGGCAACGGTTCAATGTAATGGAATATGAGCTGTTTGTTTCTGCGCGTGATTGCGCGAAGTCAAATAAATATCCGCGACGGTGGCGTCAGCTGCTCAGTGTTGGCAAAACAAACAGCGGTGCCGGCATGTAGAAAGCTCAGTAATAATGAAACAAAAATGAAAGACGTTTACAACCCCCTGTAACGCCGAATTAGAGCGCAGCTCTTGAGGAGGGGGAGGGGAGCGTACAGAGTGGAGAAAATGGAAAGTCCCCTTCTACAAACATGGGTGTAGATCGACATATGCTTAACGCAAGTCGCAGGAAATCAGCATCTTTGGTGAAGGCATCGCGTGTAAATTTTGCGGGAATTTAGCGGGGCAATTTTTCCCCCTAGCGAGGAAATTATTTGCGCTAAATTTAGCGGCAAAAGTTTCTCCGCTAGATTTAGAGGGGAATTTTTCCGCTAAATTTAAATGGGAATTTAGCATAATCGTCATTGTCGTCGTCAATGATGATGTGATCAGTGATTTCACCAGTGACGTCACGTGTGACATCATTAGTGACGATGACGATAAGGATGACAATTACATCATCATGGTGTCGTCATCCTCGTCGTCATCGTCACGCGCGGTGACACCGACGGTGACGCCGACGGCGACGCCGCTCAGGCCGGAAACGGGCGCAAAGAGCTGCTCTCTAAAAAGTATATTTCGAGTCTACGTGCAGCCCAATTTGGTGTCAACGAGTGGGAGTTAAGGCGTACACTTCAATACCGTGTTCCACATTACGATGGCCCGCAAAGGGCACTGCGACCGACTCCAGCCAATATATAGCTCGGAGTCGTCATGTGTCCTTCCTGTTAGGAGGAGCGCGTACTCACGAGACACGGTACAAACTATGGGTTGGCTCGTGTAACTCATAGAGTCCATCGCGGAACATTTTAAAGTGAAACGGAGTATATCTAACAGCGGCGAAAAGCTAAGTAGCAAATTGTGCGTGTTTGTGTGCGTTTATGTTTTTACTTATAAACCTCTAAGCAGCATTCCTTAAGGAAAAATAAAGCAGAAATAAACATAAAATGTTTCAGCCTTTATACTCTGATGAAGAAGGAAGACCAGCGAGGCTGTACTCTGGAGGAAATAAAGTAATGGCCGGACGCAAGTCGGCATGGGAGAGTGGAAAGGCCACTTGGGAAGGTTTCCACCATCTATAAATGACGACGTCAACCAGACAACCGGCAAGCCGGTAATGTGGTCGCCGCCGTCGCTTATATATTTCGGTCGCCGCCGTCGCCTATAGATTTCGGTACCTGTCCAGAGTTTCGTGTCATCATTTGTTTGCTGATGGACCTACCAACATTGACATCAGAGCGCACGTGACTCGAAAGATGGTTAAAGAGTTGAGAGGTGCCGAAAACCTCAATCTTTGTCCATTTTTAAAATAAAAACCACGACATGCAGGACAAAAGCGGTTTTTTGTTCTTTACTTCAGATAGGTCGAGACACACTCCCAAATTATTTAAGCAAAACACTGAAATTGTTGCACAATCGTCCCATCTATAGCAGGTAGCAATGTCGCCATACCCTGGCAGACTATATTCCTGCTGTCTAATCAACTAACGACAAAATTGTTTTTCTGGGTTAATTGCGAGCACGGTCCGTGCAACCCTCAGGGTGTAACTGTCCGTGCTGGCTCATTGACTTTACCTATGAGTATTGTACTTTTGTGCCTTTTCCCGGCGATTTTATAACAAAGTAATTTACATAGAATCTTTTTTTTGCGTTAAAAGTTCAAGTATACAAAATGAAATTAGGCTTATATTTGTTTTGCTGAACTGGTTTCCGCAGTACAGCTTCTGATGACATAATTTATTTCAATGAAGGTGGCTGTCTTGGACTCACCTATTCTTAATGACTGCGAACTATGGACAATTTTTTTAGAAACGGTTTGATCTGGTTCGCGCCTGGAGGAACCAGTAACCGAACCGTCATTTCAAAAGCACCAAATAACCAGAACCAAACCGGAACAAGATTAATGGAACCTGAAACCGAGCCGAACCCGAATGATGAGCGGTTGGACTCCCTCCCCTATTGAAAAAACCAGCACAAGCTGGTCCCAGCATCCCAGCATCATGTTGGGTTATTGCCCCATCATGCCCAGCACAAGCTGGTCCCAGCATGACAGCTTCATGCTGGTCCCACCATCTCAGCTTATGCTGGTCCTAGCGTCCCAGCTTCTTGCTGGATTTTTGCTCCAGCATGCCCAACTTGCCGTGCTGTTCGAGCTGTTTGGATGCTGGGTGAATGTTGGTTAGGCTGGTGTACTTCCCCACTAGTTTAACCAATTGAAATAAATACACAGGTAAACAAGCGAAACCTTTTAGAAAAGCCAGCTCGGCATCTAATTTATTATTTTCGAATTCGCGGTCTGCTCACATGAGTTCAGATGCTACACATCCACTGCGCTGACACAGTACTAACCGGCGCACAGACAGTGGTTCTCGGTGCAAAACAAACAATGCTATTAAAACAAGATTGTCTATCTCTCAACACGAAAAATTCTAGACACACGCCAAAATCAGGCAATAACAATAAAAATACTACACGGATGAGAGAAGCGAACCTGGGTCCCAGCCGTAATGGGGGCGAAGAGTGCTCTTGCGTAGTCGGCAGAGGCCAGGAAATCCGTGTGGCTTGGATGGCATTGACAATACTCCTCGGCACCACCGTTATTCACGAGCACAGAGATTTTCGAAGACACAAAACGACGTCTAAGTCGGGGCATCTGACTTCTTCCCACGCTGAATGGACTGCCGCTCGCTGTCTCCTTAAATCCGGCTTCGCTTGCACCGCTGTTCAAGTAGTCGCCAAACAACGAGCACGCAGCCGTCCCTTCGAAAATCTGCCGAAGATAGCCAAACGTGTGCCAAATTCTCCGTTCCTACCACTCTCTCTCTCTCTCTCTGTCTCTCTTTTCTCGCACACGAAGGAAGCTCGGAGCGTGCCTGACGCGCCCGGTCGATCGTCTACCGAAAACGAGAGGACAAAGAACAGGACGTGGCATCGTCCCCATCCCAGCCGACCTTGGCGTGCGCACTCCCGGCAAAACCAGTTCGACAAGCACTCGCCGACCTTGGCGTGCGCGCTCCCATCAAGACCAGCTTGGCGAGCTTGAACCAGCTTGGCCAGCTTGAACCACCTTGGGCCAGATTCGAAACCAGCTGGAACCACCATGACAAGCGTGAACCAGGTCAAGTACCACGTCGACCAGCGGCAGTGCCAGCTCGGACCAGCTTGATTACCATCTAGACCAGCTCGAACCAGCTTGACAAGCTTGAACCAGCTTCATAACCAGCTTGAACCAGCTTCATAACCAGCTTGAACCAGCTTCATAACAAGCTTGCCCAGCTGCAGTACCAGCTCGAACCAGCTTAAACCAGCATGACCAACTTCAACCAGCTTTAAAACCAGCTAAACCACCTTAAAAACCAGCTAAACCAGCTCGAACCAGCTTACAAACCAGCTAAACCTCCTTGACTTTCTTGCTGGATTTTTCAATAGGGTCCTTTTAAACCAGCCAATCCTTTACTTTCTGGGAGAATCACAAACATAAAAAAAGATTGCGTATATTAAGAAATTGCAAGAATCGCACAGCTTTTATAAATGTTTACGTTTCATGGCAGGTTTCATGGGTTCAATAATTTCACGAATGACAATTGATGAGGCGATAATAACTGAATAAACAAAACGTCTAGTGAGGCGAACTTGTGCCAAAATAAAAAGGAAACAGAAGAATGCAGAGCGTCGCCGGCGTCGAATTCGGCGTGACAGCAGAGTCGAACGCTGGGGTAAAAACTGACCGCAGGTCGCCACGCGGAGCCCCTTATGTACGCGCGTTGGCTTCTGGAACAATCAGCTTAGAAGTTTCGGCGACTAGAACATTCGGATCTCGATCAGACGAGGATGTTCTCGAACTCACGAGAACGCAATGTTGAAAGATTTAATAAAAGAACACTCCACTGACTGCAATCGAACCTAGACTTTCCTCGCGGCAGTCAAGCGCAGAAACCACTCGGCCACGCACGTTTTTTTTCTCTCTCTTTATTGCCTGCTTTTACATAAGCAACACAAGGGACGCAACCACATACACATACACAAAAAGTTAAAACGCTCCAGCCAAGCGGAGCAGCCGCGAGTACATTTAAAAGCGTTTCAACGAGACCAATTCATCAAGTATTCGCAACCATTCAGGCGGTTCAGGCAGTGCGCAGAAAAACTAGCGAATATAGGAAACGTTTTCAATGAAATAATCTCTCTCAGGGAGCACATTTACATCAGCGTTATGTACACCCGTCTTAGTCCTCCACAGGCTGTGGAGGCCGAGGAGGCCGAGGAGCATAAACATATCGTACGGGATGCCACCTTCGTTCTTTAGCGGCATGAAACGAATCCCATAGGCAGTTAGAGGCATGTCTTTCTTCAACGTGCGCTGAAGAACATCCCACAGGAACTCAGCGTCCCAACAGTCGATGAACACGTGCTCTATAGACACGGGAACCTTGCGAAAAAAACAATTTACAGACCACGGCACAAAAATACCTTTCGCTTCGAGCCACGGTTTGACCGGGAGTGCGGCACAGTGTAGTTTAAGGAAAAAAGTTTCCGTCGATGGTTTGACTGACGTACTCTTTACCCTTTTAAGTACATCCTGCCCTCTTCTGCTAGATCTTTATGCAGTCGTTTTCGAGGCATGGAACTCAGATACTCATAGAAAAGCGTACCACTAGAAAACGAACAGAAAGTACTACTTCACGGAGGAAAACTTGAATACTGGCGCAGTAACCGTCACCGGTCGACACTACATACTCAGGTAGCGCATTTCGCAGTCGCACCTGCATGACTGCGCGCAGAAAGGAGTCTTGCTGGTCACAGAAAAACACAAAACGAGACACTATTTTCCGTATAAACAGATGCGACAATCCCAGACCTCCATTCCGAACAGATCTGAAAAGTTGGTGCGAGCAGAACGCTCCCAGGACGAACTCCAAATAAAAACGGTGAATACTCTGTGCAACCTCTGCACGTTAAGGCGCGACATTGACAGCACTTGCAACATATACCAAATTTTTGCGATCAAAAATAAATTAGAAAACTGTAGCGCCCCTAAACATAGACAAGTCTCTACCCTTACCACCCTCCGCTTTGGCCTTTACTCTTTCTGTTTGTTCACCCCAGAGTTGCGTGCAGTCTTGGTAGTGGTCGAGCTGCACACCAAGATACTTTTCGGGCAAGGCTGCCCACTGAAGGTTTAGAAAACCCTTCGGCTTGGAGTCCCAGTTTCCGTGCCAGAAACCGGCGCATTTCCCCGAGTTAATAACACTCCCCGTATTCTTGCAAAACGAAGAAGCAACACGGACCACCTCACGCACGCGATCTTGATCGACAGAGAAGACCGCAACATCGTCCACGTAGGACAGAACGTTTACCTCGCAAGACTCCAGCCTAAACCCACAAATGTTTACATTTTGAATGAGTTTTGAACAAAAAGATTCTAAGTATATTGCAAATAGCAAGGGGGACACTGGACAGCCTTGTCTTAGAGACAAAAGGACGGGTACACTTTCACTAGCTTTCTTATTTAGAATACTAGACCTTGTACAATTCGCATACGGCATTTTTAAACCGTCTAATATTGCAGACCCGAAATTCGCGTGCTCCGAAATACGAAAAAGAACCTCGTGCGACACCCAATCGAAGGCCTTCTCCAGGTCTAACTGCAACATAGCCACACGGCGACCGAGATCATCGCAACTGTCCAGAATGATTCTTGCTACATGAATATTCGTAAAATAGTGCGCCCTTTAATACCGCATGTCTGATGCGGTCCCACAAGACTAGTTATGACATTCTGTAAGCGCCTGGCCAGGACTTTTATAAAAAAATTATAGTCAACATTTGTCAGACTTACTGGCCTGTAGGAGTCGACTGACAAAAGCCTCACGGGATCGTCAACCTTTGGGATGAGGACAGTTTGTGTCCTCAAAAAAGAGGACGCCAAAACACGCTTACAATACGCCTCCGTCATCACCTGATACAAGGCGTCAGCTGCCTCCTTTCTAAACGTTTTATAAAATTCCGCACCGAGGCCGTACGGGCCGGGCGTTTAGCCAAAAGTTAGTTTTTAAATGGTTGTCTCAATCTCGCAAACTGTAATCGGCGCTTCTAATTTTTCGCGAACGTTATCTTGTAATTTCGGCATCAAGGGCAAACAAATATCATTAAAGCTGTCGTCAGCAATAGCACTACGCGCAAAACGACCCCGGAAATGCTCAACAAATGCCCTCTCAATAATATCTTTATCGCGAGTTATCGTGTTATTATATCGTATTTCTTTATCTCGTTTCGCTGCGCCTGCCGTTTTTTATTACTAAGCGCCCGTTTCGTCGACATTTCGCTTAACCACAACCTTCAGATCGCGCCCGCACAACAGCCCCGCGGTACTTTTCGCAGTCGATGACCTCCAGTTGATTTTTGAGACTTCTTATTTCATCGAAAAACTCGCCTGGCTTCGCGCTTTCTTTGATCAAAAGCATGTTCAGCTGGCGCAGCAGCTCCTTATCTTTCTGCTTCCTCGGTTTACTGAGAACAATACTCCTTTCAATAGGAGTCATTTTAACTCCCTCTTTAAAAAATTCCCACCTCACCCCCACACTGTCTGTTTATCCTCGTATAGTTCCTTAAAAAGAACATCTACTTTTGATTTAAAAATGTCATCCTTCAGGAAACAACTGTACAAGTTCCATAATGACCATTTCCACTGAGGCACTTTGACTTTCCTCCCAGAAGTAAACATAAATAGAGCGTGATCACTGAAGGACACAGGCTGAACCGATCGAAGCACAGAGGAACTAAATCCAGGGATATGTATGCTCTGTCGAGTCGGGCGTGGCTCTGGCCTTGAAAATGGGTGAAAGGTACGCTGCTTTGGAGGAAACAGATGCTACATCCTCTAATAAATTTTCCGCGACTATATCGCTTAATAAAATAGCGCTGTGGTCGCGGACGCGGGCCTGGTTCGAGCGATCCTCAGGCGCGCAAGCACAAATAAAATCGCCAAGCGAAATAACATACCTCTCACAGTTAATATACTCGTTAATAATTTCGAAAAATGCTTTGCGCTCGCGCTCGCGAGTCGGTGCGTAAACACAAATGACACGCCATTCGACGTTAGAAAATGAAAAATCGCAGATAACAAAGTGGCCGAAAGCACACGCAAACATCCCAAGCCGCACACCGGCTCAAGCTTGAGCCAGACTGGGCAGCCGGGGAAGTTTCACTGGGCCTAGATTGTTTTGCACCATGGCTCTATGCAGCCCCATCCTGGCTAGCCGGCCCGGCAGTTCAGTGGGGGTTCCTTGTACAGCAAAGGTTGGCTGCACGGTGTAAAACCAGCCTGGGCCAGGCTGGCGATTCAGTGGTCAGCCACGCTTGGCAAAACGGTCTAAATGCATCCTGGGCCACGCTGGCAGTTCAGTGGTCACTCAAGCTTGGCAAAGCGGTGTAAATACAGCCTGGGCCAGGGTGGGAGTTCTCTGGCCATTCAATCTTGGCTATACAGGGAATTCACAGGCTTTTCCAAGGAAGCCTCTGTTGTCATTCAAAGGATATTTTTGTGGCATATAGCGAAACATATCCAATTTTTGGTGCCGTG
The DNA here is from genome assembly GCA_013358835.2 of Ixodes persulcatus. Lineage (NCBI taxonomy): Eukaryota > Metazoa > Arthropoda > Arachnida > Ixodida > Ixodidae > Ixodes > Ixodes persulcatus. Next base: position 19,649 of record JABSTQ010003811.1, read on the forward strand.
TGCAGAAAAAACTGGTTGCTACTTTGCTCTGGATTTTGGTGCCCCACGATTAATAAAGCTGCTCAGTAATTTTATCAGAATACTTGAACAATAGAATGAAAGTTGAAAACATGTGCGAGCTGCTGTATTTATTGTGTGTTCGGCATGCAAATGAAGGTGCAAAATCAAATCAAGTTTGATACAGTGTTTTTTTTATTTCATGTTCAGTGCTGGCTTATGCCAGAGGCCCACTACAGCGACAAACAGAAACAAACGACAGCGACAAGGTTTAAACCTGAGTCTTTCGCAATTTGACAGGCTTTGTAGCATAAAGGAGGCTATGCTTAAACACAAGCATCATGCACGCGAGAATTCTTCGGCAGGCTTACAATCACTCATGCTTATTTCACGAGCACCGAACGAATACATGCTTGCCCAAGGTACCATCACGGGCATGCTGCATGGGTTGGAGGCTTCTCCGTGTCGTTTGTTTCCGTTTATCGCTCTAGTGGGACTCGGGCATTATCCTCGAGTCCCACTAGAGTGACAAAGGCTGGTTGCTGGTCGAGTCTCTGCTGCCTGGTAACTGGGCTTCACAGCTAGCAGGTGGCTCTGCCGATCTGAGTACAAATGAGAGCAGTTGTCAATGGTTCATCCCATGGCCACTTCATGGCTGTGACGTAGAGCAGGATAGCAGCACCTGAAGAAGGAAAAGGATAAGCAGTGATGCATGTTTAGTAAATATGGTTTACATGAACTATAAATCATGCTCCTAATTAAATTATGACAGAGCAGAAAGGCCACCCAAAAGGTCTTGGTTGTAGGTTCAGTTTCCTTCAATATAAAAGATCTACTGAGAGCGCATGGCCGAGATGGCGGTGGTCGGGGGCGCTATGTGCGCTCCACGAGATTCTGCTCTGCCTCGAGGACAGGACGCTCACTCGGGGCTCAACTGTTCCTGAACTTCTTAACACTTTTCGGTTTAGGTTCAGCCTAAGATTGTGCTTTATCGGAATCACGCCCAGAAATATGGTCAATGAGGCTTGAAGTAAGCATGCTCATCACTGTTTTTGTTATGAGTTATTTCAGGAGTAAAATTTGAGAACGGACACAAATTATTAATGTTACACCCTAGTCTCATATTTGAAAAATAAAATGTCGTAAAGAGCGGATTCATTAATTCGAAGGATGGCATGGACCATGCACTTTAAAAGTGAGAATACTCTTTACTCTGGCCAGTTTCTCTCGGACAGCCATTTCAGAGTTAGTGGTTGTCACATGATGCAAATGAACTGCTCTCCACCGTGAACCCGAAAACTGATAAGCGTGCATTGCGCTTTAGCTGAGCACTGAGTGTGTTGCCCCTTGGATAGATTATGATCTCCCAGAGCACACACAGCACCCCTACCAGCCACTGCCTCGGCCAGGCTCTCCCAGTGGGTCTTTCATACTGCGGGAGAATACATAACGCAGGAACTACAGAACTCAACGGTGGCAAGCATGAATACCCCCATTTGTAAAATACTACTGTGCAAAATAAATGCAAAATAAAAGCCAGTAAGAGAACTTCAATGTGAACACCACATATAACATGCAGTACTGCGGAAGGTTGCTCAGATCGTTTGAAAGCGGACTTTGAATTGCCGCAAGGGAAATTTTTGTTTCTCTTGGTAGTAAAACCAAGCCATGAGCACAACTTCACTATAAAGACACTGTTTTCTATCTGCTTTTCTTCAAATGCATAGAAGTACTTTTTGATATTTATGTTACCTACCGGTAAGGCTGCAAAAACAAATCGGATCAGAAAAACATTTAGTTTGACTTGATTATATTGAATCAATAAATACAATGAATGCGAGCCATATTCTTGTGAAAATGTATTAATGGCAACAAACTTATAATGCAGGAGACCTACTAGAGCGACCAACAGAAACAACCGACCCCGACATGACTTAAATACATTCAGCATGCACACGAAGATACCTTTGGCAGGCCTGTCATTTTTCGGGGCTCATGAAGTAAGCACAAGTGATTGCGAGCCTGCCAAATGATATCTTTGCATGCAAGCTGCATGGTCCTTATGGCTTAAGATGGCAAGTTGGGGTAGTTGGTTATTCACCACTGAATAGTATGCCAAAAACACAGACAAAACGAAGAAAGACCTGGACAGGACACGGCCTAACTTTCAACTGAATGGTTTAATTAAAAAAAGAAATATATATATACAAATAAAAACTGACACTTGCTGGCAGAACACTGTAACGTCAAAATTAACTCCCTCAGAAACCTGTCCCACGGGTTCTACGGAGAGTGAAATTCTCTCAGACAATGAAATTAAGGGTGCACTCGAACAAGAATTCTTACCCTGGTATTTTATCCAGGTCACCTAGCAGTTCACTGTGACCATTGTGAGTGCAAGTCCAAAATAGAAAAAGGCTAGTGTCATGGGCTGCTTGAGACAAAAACAAAGAGGAAAATTCACAATGCCTTCTTTATAAAATCCTAGAATAACAACTCAAGAGAGCGCACCCTTATTACTATTATCTGACAAAGAATTTCACTGTCTGCAGAGCCAATGACGCTTGTTTCTGGGGGAATGTGTTCAGACGTCACATGAGCCCACTTCACATGGCGCGATTTCACTTGTAAATTTACGTGTGAGGTCAGGCACCGCAGCTTTCCCTATGCTTTTATTTTGCGGCACGAGTGACGTAACAACAGCAAACTCACAAGTAAAATCACATCATGCGAATCAGGTTTACTGTGTTCTGACAGCAT
>JABSTQ010003812.1:0-24981 GCA_013358835.2 Ixodes persulcatus
AGATCTCAGAGCCCTGATTAGAACGGACAATAAAAGCCCGTTGTCTCCTCATCTCGTTGACCAAGTGATGACCAAGCTTGAGAGTATAATTTCTGTCGAAGACTGGGAATGCGAAGATCTCTGGACAGAAAAGGCTGAAGGAACCAAGGCTGTGGACTGCACACTATATTATGTAACTGGGTTTTGAGTGTGAAAATGAAAAAAAAAAAGCTACACGCCGCCCTGCATGCTGATCCGCTTTCAGCATAGACAAGAACACTTCTACTGAAGCAGCACTGACAAACGGGAAGAACAGAGGAGGCCTTTTACATTCCAACAAGAACCTTTTCCAGCTACTGAAGAAAGCGGAACAGTTCTTCGTGGAAAATAAAAGCCACCGGACTGTCTACTGGGGCACAATCGACAGTGTTCTTAACACATGCACAATAGCGTTTCCATGCGCTGAACACAAAGAAGAAACAATTGCCGAGTTGCTCCACTACTACATCAGCATGCCAATGCGACAACACTGTAAGCTTATTACCATGAGTATGAACAAACAAGCTCAAGAAAAAAAGAAATCAGCAAAGCAGTGCTCGTCGTAGTTTAAGAGCGTGGACGAGAAACACAGTATGTAAGAAATGGCGTTCTTTGGTTGTATGTAGTGAATTCAGCTTTTGTGCACATTTTACAGCAAAATTATTTGTTAGGTATTTTTTTTATCTGTAAGACGGGGTGACATCATATTGTGAGTGTATAGATGAAAAGTGATTTATGTCCTATAAACGCTACTAATGACTTCTAGTCACTGTGTCATCATTTCAGTCAGTATGTCATCATACTGCGTCATCATTTCAGTCACTATGTCATCATAAATAAAAATGTTTTCTATTCACATTGTTTGTGTGTACCACAGTACCAGTTGACATCGTATGTATAAACCATTTGTAGTGTTAATACCTTTCTGCACATGCAAAGAATTATTTAGGCCCCACTATGCAACATTATTAGAATTTATTTTTTCAATAAGAATGCAGGAGCCATCTGGAAAACATCCCCCGATCTCCTATAAAGCCACGAAATGTGTGTAAACAATTTACGGAACTGTTACCAAACATGCGGTTGGACAAAACATGCGAGCACGACCCAGCTGTCTAACGGAATTATTTTAAATTGTTCTAAATTATTGAAAGCCCAGTAGATTGTTTTGGGAAGTTTTATGTTTATACAAGTATTTTTGTCACGTTAAGTCATCATGGGAATGTTCTTGTTTAAAAAACAGCAACTGCACGGGGGAAAAGGCAATCAGTGCCAATGCGCCAACATAAATCCATCATTTCACCACACAGTACACAAAGACCGTGTAAAGAATGCATGATTTCCTTCACAAGCCCTCTATACAAGCTTTCACAAGCCCCTCTATATTGGGCGCCACCTATCCCCGTGCGATTGAAGCGCACTCGGTGCGACGAACATAATGTGGTCGCCGTGTCGGACAGAGAGTCATCACCTAAATGTATTTCTTCCACCGTGACTCGGAGCCAGAACAAGCGGTCACGTTGCCTGGTGCCTATCCTATGCTGCCAATGTTAATCATAGCCACGCGCTGAGGTTGAAAAAGTAGAAAAAATGAAAGCAGCTTACAACTCCCTGTAACACCGAATTAGAGCGCAGCTCTTGAGGAGGAGGAAGGAAGGGTACTGAAGGGAGGGTATACCCCTCCTCCTCACCTCCTCATCCTGCCTGCTACTTCTCCTTCCGAGTGGCGTCGGCTTCGCCGTCGCCGTCGGCGGAACCGTGAGGTCACGTGACCCTCGTGACCTCATGGAGATCACGTGACCTCACGGAAGTCACGTGACGTCACTGAGGTCACGTGACCTCACGGTTACGCCAACAACGACGGCGACGCCGCTCAAGCCGGAAACGGGCGCCTAAGAGCTGCGCTCTAAAATTGCGCTGAGCTCCAGGCATTGGTAAGGCCGGTTCAGACACTTGCGTTTGAGTGCGTTTGACTGCGTTGCGGCGAGAACCGAAAGCGAGTGAGCGGCACGAGCGCCGCGACGGCAGAAATCGCGCCGCTCTAGGGCCAAAATCGCTGCATGTGAACCAGGCTTAAGAGCTGCGCTCTAAAATCGCTCTGAGCTCGAGGCATTGTTAGAGTTCGGCTATTTGCATCACTGTAGCGGTTGGACACGAGCCACTACCCGAGTGTCCGCCGAGGCATTGATTGTTACGAGCCGAAGTCGAGTGTTCACACAGTTCTTGTGTCCAATCCATGAGCCGCGCTGGACCGTGCGGGTAGCTTCGATCACACAATTACGTCATCGAGCTTTGCGAAGGCAAGACAAATAAATAGTCCCCTTTTATACTCGGAATTTCACTGCGACAAAGAAGCTTCTGAATTAGTGGCGGTCTGGGCGAGTATACTTGGGCCGGATTAGGACCAGTACGCCTCTGCAAAGTCATGAATATTCCAACCCTATATTGTTTCATTACCCTTATAAAGGCCAATTGTATGCAGTAGCGTCTGGCGACACTAACCTACATTAAAGTCACTGGATCCTGGGAACGTTATCGCCAGGCTCACCGTATGGTCGCCATTTTGATCCGTGAAATGATCAATTTCTCCTTGACCCCTCCGCCCTCCGTTCTTGGTGAGCCGATCTAAATTCGCTAAGTACGGGTAGCTTTATGGAGGCGTTTCTTGTATACCGAAATGTTGCTATCCACACACCGCGAAACAAGCGTACACCTACGTATACCACCACCACATGCTGTGTCGGTGCTCGGAGGCACTGAAAAATAAGTTTAATGTTTTAAAATACGCGAGAAGAACAATATAATTGTAAGAGATCCGTGGAGATGGGCATGATTGTTAAGTTGATTGCATACACAGTGATAAAGACGTTTATATTGGCGAGAAACGCTTCCGGTACGATAATGGCCCATGGTTATTTTGGCGCGACTTCTTTAGAATGACCCTCTGGAAGCTTCGAAGATTTGAATGGACCGAGATGGCGATTTCCATGGAAACGTAGACATACTGGCCAATCGCCTTGCGAGGTTTTGGTCGTCTGTATGTTAGTATCTGTTTGTGTCCGGCTAGCGGGTAGGGAAGGCAATGTCGCTACTTTCCCACGATCCAGTGACTTTAACCTACATTAGGCTGCGATATGAATGCGGGTCACCGGAGCATTCGTGCTTTCTATATCGCGTGCGAGTTAATTTATTATCACTGACAGTTTAGGAAAAGCAGGGCGTGCCGAGTTCCAGGAACCTTATGATCGTTTCAAAACCAATGAAACTGCTGCGTTAGCTCACAATAATGCCGAAGAACGAATGACGAAGCAAAACACGTAAACGTAATAAACCACACCCTGTGTTTCTTAAGTTGTCAGATTACTATAGCTGCCACGCTTCATGCGAAGCACTGACATCGCGATGGCTCGCGGTCGACGTTAGCCTTGATAAGGTGTAGTCAAATGTATACCTGAAACGCAACTGTGGGAAAGCAAAAGCTAAAGGCACAAGACTACTTTGCGACCTGCTTTCGCAGAGCGAGCGCATCTCTTTCTTGCGCTAAAGAAGCCCATTTCAGAGCAAGAGGTGCCAGACAACTCGCGCTTGCGGCTTCGGATGACCTGTCAGATTAATTGCAGGCATCGCGTAAGATACCCTTTACGTGAGGGCACACCGTACGGCGAACGTTGCGAAGCGACCGACAAGATCAAGCCTTATCGGCGCACGTTTGAGCGGCAACTGCCGACAGTGTTTCTGCCAACAAAACCAGGAAACTAAAAAAAGAAAAAAAGAACATTTTGTTGCTATGGCATTTGGGCTAGTGTGCTTTTTGCTTGGCGCATCTGCTCTGACCTTGACGGTCGCTGGCTTGAGCACTGCGCCAAAGGTCTGTCCGCTTTAACGCGTTAATAAAACTGTTCTTGCCGCCGTTTAGGCACGAAACCAGGGTCAATTACGAAGCTACTTCTAAGCAGCAAGCGTGACGCAACTTCTTATATATACACTTTACAGGACGCCGCACATGCCGAAAACGGTTTTAAAAACTAGTGTGTCTTCCATAGTAAAGCATGGGAAACCTACCCGCGATCGAAGTGCCATCCGGTGGTTTCACTTGCAACCATGGCGAGGAGATGACTTTCTCCGGAAGCCGCTACGCGCGGGGTGTCCACACAGGGCGAACTAATTGGAGACCGCCAACTTTGATCTTGTTGTTGTTGAGGTCGCAGCGACTACAGGCGTCCGCAATATTATTCTCACACACATCATAGAACTGGTCTTTCGCAAATATCTAGCTAGGATCACGGCCGCTGAAGTATAATCCTGATCGTTACGTGGCCAATAGAAACCACGAGATAGCGAACATCTTTCAGTTATTATTAAAAAAGAACAAGCATTGCTAACGAATCAAGGACAACTCTCTATGGCATTTCAGAAGTCTAGAGCGTGCGTGCACAGCTTTGATCGGCGCTGAAGGTGTGCGGGCGCTCGGGTACCCGAGTTTCTACTTCATAGCAACAAAAAGTTCTCTCCATGCGTAGCTGCTCGGAGAGCACTTGAGAGCAAGCTTCAAGGTGGCAACGCGAGCGGCTGATACCCTGAGTGTTTCACAATATCGCACTCTTCCAAAACTTCCTTTTGCTGACAAAGAAACACGGGTCTACGAACAAGCATAACTGCCGAAGACTGGATTGTCAAAGAGAGTATTTGCTATGTGAAGGGAAGAAAATTAGTGGCCATAAAGCTGCATCATGAAGGCCTTGTAGCTGGCGCCATCTATACTCCGTTTCACTTTAAGAGTGAGAGTAGCAGAAGCTACAAGAGCGAGCTCCGGGCTTTCAGTGTCCCTGCCAAGCAGGCGCACTGTGTGCAGTGCAAGCATTGTTCAGTGCCTCATGCTCGCGTTTGTAGCTTCGGCCTCGCTCGCACTTAAAGTGAAATGAAGTATAGAAGCTTTGCAGCAGCTGCGCATGGGCGCCGCTATAACCGACCTTCTGTTTTTGTTCCCTCTTATTCCGTTTACTTCACTTCATCATTACCATAGCAGGCCAGGTTATTGCCATCTTAGATTCTACTGTGTCCTTCTCCCCAGCATAGGACTTTGTGGAGGCTCGTCAACGCCCGCGTCAGTGGCTCGGCATCTCGATAAGACAAGAGAAGGTTGGCAATGGCGGCTCAATCTTGCGCGTGTTTAAAGCGTCTATAGGCCCACAAAATGAGCTAGGCGTAAACTATTGACAATCAACAGGCTCTTTGGAGGATTCAGCGCTGCGCAATGAATGAGTGCAGTCTCATGCTTACGCGCTTCTTGCTACCATCAGACGATATCATCGATTGTCATGCCACCGAAGAAAATAGGAGAAGTGTGGCAGCTGTGCCAGCAAAATTGTCGGCAAGCAGCAATTTATCGCCTGCTCAGGTGGCTGCAAGAAGCAATTTCACTACAGCTGTATCAAGGTGGGCCTGGAAGAATACAACGTCCTAATGGAATCGGGGAAACGCGCCTTCAAATGCAGTGGGTGTACTCGTCGTCAGTGTAAAGCTATTGAGGATGAGACTGCTTCGGGTGCAACATCGGAAGATTCTTAGTCGGATAACGAAATGGAACATCCCAATCTGAATGCAGCACCGGACTTATCTCTTGTTTGGGACATTGTGCTAGACAAAATAGTAGTCAAGCTGGACGCACTAACGGTCGAGGTAAAATGCCTTACGGCAAACAACAGGAGCCTTCGGTATGAGCTGTCTGCCCTTCTAAATCAACTTTTTGCACGGATGCCCGTTTTTGACCAATAACAACACAGCCATGTGAATGCTCCTGCGTCACCTGACTATCCGCCGTTGGTTCCGTGTATACATCGGGGCTTCTGCAATCCGCCCCTGGGAGTGTGGGTGCGGCTGGTCTGGCAAACGTTCCTTCTGCCGCTGAACTTATTACCATCAACGCCAATAGCCATCCGCAACGTTTTGTTAATGATGATGCCGCAGAGGGACGGGTGAAAGGGGGAATCATCAACCAAGACAGGTTTCCCCCAAGGAGAACCTAGCCATATGTCGGAACAGCGAAGACATCAAAGGTAACGCTTGTACCTCGAGAGCCGTTGCAAAAAGCACTATTTGTATCGAAACTAGACCGCAGCACAGTTGTTGCTGATGTTTGTTCTTTGATTGAGCCCCTACTTGAAGGTAAGCCACTATGGTGCACCCAGTTAAAGACGAAGTTTCCTTACTACTCATCCCTTCACGTGTGCGTTGAACGCGACTCGCTTGATGTGATTAACAAGCCTGGTGTCTGGCCCGAGGGCTGCATCTTCCATGAGTTTTTCGGAAAATTGGATAACTCCCGTGCACTTGCAACTGAACATCCTCAAAAATGACTAGAGGATTAAGGACTTACTACCAAAATACGTGCGATCTGCGAACTAAGCCCGACGAATGCTTCTGTGTAATGTTTCTCCTAATGTGTTTAGTATTATTTGTTTAACGAAAACGTGGTTCGTTAGTGAGGTGGTGTGTTAGTTGCGGTCGACGACTCTGTGTCTGTGTTCCAAATTTTACCCAAATGGATCCGAGTTTCTCCGGTGGGTCATGTCACCTGACAACACAGATTGAAAAACGCTAGACGAGGGTAGGTTTTGGAACGCCAAGGTAGAAAACCCTTACCCTGGAGTAAGATCGAGTAAATTCTGGAATACGGCCTGTGTCTGGCTGTAGGAGACACGACCTAGAAACGTACGCGGAAGGTGTTTGAATTGATCTTGTATCAAGTAATAGTTTAAACTATTTAATAGGAAACTACAATTTCGAGCCTCTTTCGGATGACGTCAAGTTTACTGATCCTTTTAAATGCCTGGAGAAGCAGATAGATTTCTCGAAGTTCCGTGTCCATCTTTACGGAGACTTTCACCTGCCTGGGGCAGACTGGTCGTTTGGCCAACTTCCCCGTGGAAATTCGGAAACAAGTGAAGTGTTTTCTTTAATTAATTTTGCATATTTTAATGATCTCGCTCAAGTCAACACGTTACAAACCACAGCCGGGAACGTACTTTATCTCTTTTCTCAAACTGTGATATTAATGAACTAACTGCAGTAAGCAATACGCTTGTTCGTGCTGAAGCTTTTCACCAGTCCTTTTGTAAGTCTTTCTCTTTTCTAAAAAAGATGGGTGCTCATGCGAGTTACTCCCGTTATTCCTATATTACTGGTGACTACCTAGGCTTCTATAAATATTTTCAAGCTTGCGATTATTCGATGGCTCTAACTGACAACTGTGTTAAAACCGCCACTGAAAACTATACTTTGATAGTCAGAAAAAGTATTGATTTGTTTATACCTCAGGGCATTATTAAGTGCTTAAGGTACCCGACGTGGTTTTTAAAGAAATTACGTTATTATATGCGCAAAAAGGCGCAGTTTCACAAACTTTTTAAATCGACAGGTGTGAATTTATGTTACACAAAGTTTAACATTTATAGAACGCCCGTGAAACAATTGTATGCTCACGACAAACGCGCTTACCAACTGCAACTAGAAAAAAAGTTTGTTATGGAGACCAGTAAAGTTCTGGCGATTTGTAAAACAGAATACGAAGGACCGAACGAACGGTATATTGTTGCGGAAGGGAAATGGGATTTACGTACGTCTCCTCGCCTCAAAAAGTTGAGGGTATTTTTACAGATCACTTTCGTGAATGTTCTTTCACAGATATTTTTCGAGGCATTATCTCGTCCGATAGTTTTGATGTACAGGACTTTCTGAATATCCCGAGTATAGATACGGTTGAAATTTTGAAGGCAATAAAGAAACTTAAACCAAAATTATCGGCGGGCTTTGACCGCATACAAGCATTATTCGTCAAGGGCTATGCCGAATTATTTGTGCCGGTTCTTGAACACATTTTCACTTTTTCTCTGCGGCTCAATGCCTTCCCGTTTTCTCGGAAAACGTCGATCGTAGTGCCTGTGCTCAAAAGGCGTGGATGCTTGTACGGTCGATAACTATAGACCAATTTCGATGCTTTTATTAACACTTTCGATACTTTTATTACAATAAAGGGTGTTGAGGTCTATCGGTGGTGTCCCGTTTGATTCTCATACAGCTGGTCTGTTTACGGCTCTCCGCGTTATTAATATATACAATTTGTACAACTATAGACTTAGCAATACATTCAAGTTGGAAAGCTACAGAAACACGCGTTTTTGTTTTTACGAATTTGGGACATCTGTAAAGGAACCGGTTTACCCCACTCGTCACGCAGAACATTGGGAAATGGTAGCACGGAGGACAAATTACGGCTCTCAGATGATTAGATATACGCTTCCTAAATTGCTTAACCTGTTTGATGCTAGTGAGTTGGATCTGATTAGGATGTCAGTTAAGCAACTTAGAGACTATTTTGTACACCATGATAAATAAAATACCAGTGATCTGGCGGTTTGTTTAATATTTACAGGATTATTCAATCTTTTTTTCTTATTTGTGCGTTGTGTGCGTATATTATCCACCCGTTTTGTACTTTCGCATGAAGTAGAATTTTTTGCTGTACCTCTGCTGTTGTGACTATGTAGGGGGCCGAGGGCCTTGTCAAGCTGTATTTCACAACTTTTTCCCTCAAGCTCCACCATCAATGTAGATGGAAATAAACGAATGATTATCCTATTAATTTATTATCTATGTTCCTTTTCTAAGGTTTTTGAATTTCCTATTCGTACGCGTATTTCTCACTACTTCCGACAGAAGATAAGTACTCTTCAGCATGGCTTCCTGAAAGGTCGTTCTGTAGAAAATAACTTTCTTGTTCTTTTCTTCATTACTTCGTGCAATTCGTTCTCACCCGTGGTCAAGACGACACAGTTTATTTCGACATGTGAAAGGCTCTCGACAAGGTAAACCATAAGCTGTTTCTGTAGTTTACACGAATAAACCGTTTATTTACAGACGTTACTAGGAATAAGGTGAGGTAGCATAAGCCCGTCCGCCATGCTGTCCAAGGCCAGTGTTCTGTGTCTCACCCTGTGGTCCCGTGCTCCTTCGTCGTCTTTTTACCCCGCCTATTGGCTCTCTTTCTCGTGCTGTAGTTCGTACCAGCCTACATCTCTCTTTCTTCGCCTACTTGTTGACGAAGTCTGTGTCCCTGAAGCGGGCTGGTTTCCACGTTCTTCGGTTCGACATTTTTGAATCACTTGATCCAGCGTTGGGTCTTCGTTAATCATGCGCTGTTGTAGTCGCTTGTTGGTCATTCCGAGAATGATCCTACTCCGTAACATGCGGTCGTGCATTTCGCCAAACTCGCATTGGGTTGCGAGTGTACGTAGGTCGGTAAGCCAGTCGTCGAACCGTTCACCGTCTCGCTGGTTCCGTGTTCCAAACACGAAATCCCTGTAGCTGACGTTTGTTGCTGTCTTGCAATGCCTCTCGAACAGCTCCACAAGCTTTTCTACGCGCATTTCGTCCCCTGAGTTTTCAAACCTGAAGGTTTTGTAGACCCGTCTTGCGTCTTCCCCGATGGTCACGAGGAATGTTGCGGCTTGCACCTCGGCGTCTTGTGACTTGAGTCCAGTGGCGGTTGAAAACAACTTGAACTCATCCCACCAGTTTTTCCAGGACTCTTCCAAGTCGCCGGACATATCAAGTGGCCTAGGGGGTGGCAGCAGACTGGCGAGGACTCCTCCCGACGTGGGAAGCGCCACGGTTGGATTCCCGTTTGATGACTGCGTGTGATCTACCGGGTCCGGCATCGTTCGTGACTTGTCTCTCGCTTTCACTGCAGCTTGGAGCTACTCACACTTGGAGCTGGCTGGTCTTGCGTTTCTTCGCTTCTGACACCATGTAGTTTACACGAATAAACCGTTTATTTACAGACGTTACTAGGAATAAGGTGAGGTAGCATAAGCCCGTCCGCCATGCTGTCCAAGGCCAGTGTTCTGTGTCTCACCCTGTGGTCCCGTGCTCCTTCGTCGTCTTTTTACCCCGCCTACTGGCTCTCTTTCTCGTGCTGTAGTTCGTACCAGCCTACAGTTTCTACACACACTTCCTCCGTATGGTGTTTCCTCTATGCGTATTAGATGGTTTCTGTCTTTTCTAAGAAATCGCAGAAGCAGTTTGCGGATTTTACACAGCTTCTCAGAAACCTTTGTTTCCTCGTCCGGTGTCAACTAGGAATCTAATTTGGAACCACTGTTTTTTATTATTTTTATGATATTAAAATGTGCATAAAATTCCAAGTTTTTGTTATTCGCTGATGATTTGAAGCTGTCTTTACACGTCTGGTGACTCGCTGACGGTGCATAGTTACAAAACGATGTGTCACGCGTGCATTAGTGGTGTTTATCCAATCATTTAACGATCAATCTTAATAAAACCAAGGTGGTATAAATGTATAGAACACGGCAACCGACTTCTAACAACAACGTTGTCTGTATCACTCCTGTTTTATGCCTCACCACTGTTCGCGACCTTGGTGTTTATTTTGATAGCAATCTTTCTTTTTCTTTTCTTGCATCCCAGATTGTTAGCTCTGATTTTAAACTGTTGCGCATGATTTATTGTTTGACCGAAAAAGTTTACAAATCCTTTGTGTATTATTCGTCTTTTTTGTAGCCTCATTCGTTTCAGGGTTTAGTTCGCCAGTGTTGTTTGTAACCACCTTACATTATACCAAGCAGAACAAATTGAACATCTTGAAAAGAGGCTCATTCATATGATTTATGATAGATATTTATATAGAAAGTGTCTTTATGATTATACCTACATTCTTAGAAATATAAACTTACAAACTCTATCAAGCAGAAGAGTCGTGCGAGACGTAATATTTTTTAATAGAATGATTCACGGTCAACTTGAGTGTGCTCTGTTATGTTCTGTGAACTTCCACGCACCTGTCCGTGTTAGTAGACATGCCTGTCCATTTTATCATTTTAATCAGGAGAGGCTATGTTCTATTACTCGGATGCAACTTACTTTTATTTACGTCTCCACTACCGCTGTGAATATTTTTGTCAATTGTGAACATTTTAAGCGTGAAGTTGAGTCACGCTTTTACACATAGCTACCATATAGATTTTAAACATTTTCCATAAGGTTGTCTGCATGGACGTATGCATGTTATAAATGTGTAAATGTTTGTGAGCATGCTACATTGTGTACTTAAGTGCCTCATACAAGGACTTCGGTCGTTTTGAGACACGAAGATCCAAATAAATACATAAATAAATAAATAAATAAATAAATAAATAAATAAATAAATAGATTCCGCGGTTATTTTGTAAGCGCCGACATTTTGATGCTTAGTACAAAGCGGGCGCCAATCGTGGTCGTTACCACCTGAAAATGTGGCTTCCTGAGCTTTGAGTACGGTGTCGGGAAACTCCTGAAATATTTTTTTTTCTGTCGCGGACAGTTTTAGTATCTATAAAGAACGGTAGAGCGTTTCCTGAAATTTCAAATAAAGCTTCACCCTAATTGGCCAAGAAGGCTGCAGTGTCGTTAATCGTAAGTTTAGCTTATCTAGTGGCTTTAGTGCTATCCTTAGCGTTTACGCCTAAACACTCATTGAGAAATTTGCGTCGGTTGAGCCCACAGCAACTTAAACGACAGCAGTTACCAGAACACCGGGACGACTGTGATTAGTTCTTGCTTTACGAAGCTACTTTTTGCACCGCTTGCCGCTTTGTATACGGCGTACAGTTGTCGCGATGGTTTGGTCGCTGCTGTCGTTTCAGTCACCCAGAAACCAACCAACGGAAAAGTCCGAACCTGGGGATTTAGAAAGGTAAGCGTCGAATGGTCTAGCGAAAGCAGACTTTCGAAACTACTTTTTTTCACGGGTAGGTTCTGTAAAATTTGCAGTAGGCACAAAGATTGCGCGCAAAAAGGCGCATGCTGTTTCGGCCGACGCTCGATCATTGCCTAAAGTTCACCACCAAACGTAAGACTGCTATTCCGTCTGAATTGTCTTTTCACTTTACTGTTTTTATGTTTTTTTAATTTACCGTTTTTTGTGCTGAAAACGTAAAAAAGGTGCCCCAAACATTTAGACAATAGTAGAAACAGCGGCTCAGTGGCGAATTAGACAGGACTGTGTAAGTTACTAAATTACGTGTCTCCCCTTTTACGAAACTATTTTGCAGATTGCGAGGAATCTAAAAGAATACTGTCCGGACCCACCACGCAGACACACCAACTCCGACCGGTCACCATCAACGTACTCCCAGCGTGTCTCAGTCCCTATCCTAGGTCTTGGCCCTTGTCTATTATATATTTTCGGGATTAAGATAGACGCCCAGTTTACCATACTCGTTCCATACTCGTTCGTAAGGTCTTTCATGTAGATATATGCAGCGACAACTTTACCCAGCAGTTATCGCAAGTCCCCATGATATATACTCGGGAAGATGGAATGCCCAACAAAACTTCTGGCAGGGTCAGCCTTCTCATCCAATGATGATGCAACGCTTCAATTCGCCGTCACGACCAGGCTTAAACGTACCTCGTTGCAGGCCTCATCCACTGATCCGCAAGGACGTTGAGGATGGTGGTATAACAAAAGAAAACTTCGTCCCTTTCGGAGACAGGCGACGCCAGTATAGGCCCGGTGCCGCTGCTCAAAACTACAACCTCTTTCCTTCAGCGGAGATACGAAACTTGAAGAATGGTGGGGGTTCACGGCAGTTGCATCCTCCATCGGCCCCCTATGCAGACTCGACCATACCACGCTTCACAGAAGAGCTACCAGGTCCTCAGCTATTGCCAACTTCGATGGCGGTTCATAGCCTGGCGGCACAACATACCCAGCCAAAGGCTCCACTCGCAGCACTGAACCCAGTAAAGAACAAACCCTCCAAAAGACTGTATTACGAATCAGACACTCGGCTTAAGCCTCCATCCAAAACTGAATTCATGGCTACGTCGATATTCAACAACAATCCCACGTCTAAGGATCAGTCTAAGGCCTATCCAAAGTTGAAACCGGTAGCCAGCTCACGTGGTGACTCAAGAGTGAAGTCAAAGATGAAGCCTAAGGACAGATCTAATGTCAAGTCTGTAGCCAAGTCGGCACACAAATCGGGACGAACCACCAGCCCCGTTTCTGCAATATGTAAAGCTGGGAAGAGTTACGTCACTACGCCAAAGTCAGGTGGTAAATCGAGACGTAAGGATACGCCTTCAACGCTATCCTCGTCGTCTGGTTTGAACGTGCTGCGAACAGGTGACCTACCCCAGCCGTCCGGCCGCGGCAAGGATTCTGCGAAGCGTATGGCAACCTGCGTGGTGTTCGCAGCCATACTCTACACCTTAGTTATCGCTATGGCTCTACTCACAGAGAGCGAAACCTTCCCGAACATCGATGTGACAGACACGAGAATGAAGCACGACCAGACCAATATGACGGATAAAAATACAGGGTAAGTTATGCACGCATGATTTGTGAATAGATTTGAGGAGAATATAGGATGATTCAAAAATGAAAAGAATTCTATTCTATGCTCGACATTGATAAACATTTAGTAGATTTATGTGGATGGAAGAGTAAAGGGAGCATTACAGCCCGAACGAGATAGTGGTTTTGCGCGGAATGAAACCGTCTTTGATTCATAAATATATTTATGAAATGCCGTTGCACGTCATGTTTCTGTAACAATCAAGGTGTGTGTAAGTGCCTTTTTCAACGTTATTTTAACAAAGCCCTTTGCGACATGGAGCAGTTAATGAATTCAGCACTTGTATTACTGTCAACTGTAGGGGTACTGCACTAGCTAATTGTCTATCTACCGTGGAGGCATCAAACAATTATCTTAAGCATCTGGTAGTATTAACCTCCTTAGAATGAATCTGAATTTCTGTGGTTAAAGGTTTTTCCAGCAACTAACTGTGTTGGCCAGTTCGAACATCTTTGTACAAAATATGGCTTCACGCTGTATAAATATCCACACAAACCCAATTATTATTTATATGGCTTCAACCACCAATTTGATAAAATTCACAGTATCAGAAATGTACTTTTAGCTGAAGGACTTTTATGGTCGGCGGCGAATGAGTCCGCAATCCTCTGCTCGTGGCTTGTGCTCGCGCAAGCCACGAGCAGGTGACCTATATTAAAGGTACCTTTAGGCTGCCCTAAGGGTACCAGAAAACTGTATGTGGTAGAGTTTATACTGTTGGACACTATTTTAAGCGCATGAATGAAAAAGACTCGTGACGCAGGATCATGACGCGTTATTAATATGCAAGGTGGTTTGCACAAATACCCCAGCGAAATAAAGGATATTAGCTTTCTCATAACATTCTTTATAAACATTAGACGAAAACTGCCGGGACTTCAGATATTTCTAAATGAGTCCCAGAACAATTAATTTTTTAAAATTGATGATTAATGGTTTGAAGCAGGCACGTAGCTAGGGGGGGGGGGCCCATGGGGCCCGACCCCCCCCCCCCCCTCCCCGAAATCTTCCATTTTGCTGGGTCCTCCTCCCCCTCCCCCTCATACAGCATTTTGTCATGGGCGAAACAAAATCCTGGCTACGTGCCTGGTTTGAAGTATATAGCTAAATCGAGCCTCAGTCGCTAAAGCTCGTGAGCTCGTGAGCTTACGGTGTAAAACGTAATGTCTATTTTGCGTTAAAAAAGAACAATGACAACAGTGAAGGGGTTTAAAAAAAGACGTTTACAATTCTCTGTAATGCGGAATTAGTGCGCAGCTCTTGAGGAGGAGGAGGAGGGGAGGGGAGGGCACGCCCGTGTGACATCACACGTGACCCTCGCGACCTTCGTGACGTCACTCGTGACCCTCGTGAAGTCACAAAGGTCACCCGTGAAGGCCTCGGTTAGATCACTGTGAAGGTCGTGACCTTCGTCGTGACCTCCACGAGTGACCTTCGTGACGTCACTCATGACCCTAGTGACCCTCGTGACGTCACACATGACGTCACGTGTGACGCCAATATGGGAAACGTCCCATAATGCGACGCGCGGTTACGCCGACGCCGACGGTGACGCCGTTCAAGCCTGAAACGGGCGCCTAAAAGCTGCGCTCTAAAATCATCATAAAATAAATGGTCATATGTTGGTTAACTAAAAGCATTTGAGTTCTAACTGTAACAATGCACGTACCACAGGAACTACGAGAGCCTCCTCAACCTCATCAAGGAACGCCAGCTTCACCAGAGGTGGCGCTGGTCATAGTTGATGATGCCCAAACGTGCTTCATGACGAAGGAGGGATGCGCGCATCAGGATATTCTCAAAGCAAAGAGTCACCGAAGCTCATGCAGCCTTCAAACATCTGTGAGACGACCCAGGTGCGAGCTGTTTTTACTTAAACACACTCGGAAACGTTCGGGCATCGCCAACTATGTCCAGCCAAGCTCGTTCCTCGATGTGACCGAGGAATTCGAAGCTTCTCTATAGCTTCCCGTAGAGAATATCCTTACATGGCGATATAAAGAATTCGGCAGGTAAGGCCATATATGACCATATAGTATATACATATAGTATATATTATGTAAATACTATATATATATATATATATATATATATATATATATATATATATATATATATATATATATATATATATATATATATATATATATATAGCATATATTATATAGAATGAATATACTGTCATTCGTGACAACAGATATAATACTATATATGACCCTATTGCCCAATTTTAGATATGGCCATATGTGGTTTTCTTTTGTACGGGTTAGTTCATAGTTCACGCATGGTCCCTGATGAAACTCGGGTAGGGAAGATGAAGTGTACTTTTTTTACACCTGTTTCAGATTCAGTATGGATATAATGCAGTGGACCTCTCCACCTTCAAGTTCTCTCCCAAATACGACGTTTTACTGAAACTGTATACAGAAGCCACATCTGAATTGGAAGAAATTGTTTAAATATCCTTGTGAACCGCAGTGGACAATTACATGTTCTGAATATGGTATCTTAGGTGTTGGATTCTTTTGTATAATGACACATCAATGTTCTTAGTTAAAAGTAATGATATGAGTTAAGGAATTTATCTTGTTGTGTGAATCTCATGGACTGGAGGAACTCTTGTGAACATTCTTCACCTTCACTCTAAAACAGGTCTGTGAGTTTAGCGTCCTGCAGAAAACGAGACAGCAAATCACGGTTATAAATATAAGTATCGCAGCGAATGACGAATCTAAAATACAATTATAAAAAAAAACGTGATTTATGGAGGAACAATAAACGTGATGTTACAATTTTCAGACAAAAAAAAGAAGCAATGTTTGCTTCTTTTTACAATAAGGTTTTTCTCCTTATATGTATTTACATAGTGCGAGCGTAATAAATCGTATTAGAGCAAATAGTCTATGAGCAGAAACGGACACTATCGGAACCTAATGAATAAAAGAAAATGACAGATCATACGCCTTCCCCAGTAGACCTTTTCTAAATTCAGTCTGGCAACATTGATCACTATCATTATATGGCGGAAATTATCAAGGCGAAAATTGAAGGACGCACGAGTAACTAGCATAGATGGGGCAGCTGGCACAGTGGAAAATTGGAACTCCCTCCCGCGGGGCTACGGCCCAAAGTTTCAACCGTCTCCCAGTGGGCAAGGTGTTGGTATGGCGCCGACGAGGTTTGGCCAGAGGGAAATTGGCGACTCCCTCGCCGTGGGAGAAAGTGGGGGGTGATGTCTTTTTAAGGCGGAAGCCTTACTTGTCCCATTACGCGAGAAAGCGGCGGCGTTGTGCCCGAAAGATGGTCGCACCAGTACGTCGTCAAGCACGGGCCTCAGAAATAAAACACAAAGAAAAGCGCAGCAACGCAGATGCTTCGTCACAGAAGCCTGCGGGGGCTCTCAAGGTCAAAGCGGACGCGCCTCAGAAATAAAACACAAAGAAAAGCGCAGCAACGCAGATGCTTCGTCACAGAAGCCTGCGGGGGCTCTCAAGGTCAAAGCGGACGCGCCTCAGAAATAAAACACGAAGAAAAGCACGAGAACGCGGATGCTTCGTCACGGAAGCCGTCGTGGAGCCGGCGGGGCTCGCCGCGCCTGCGCAGTGGGGGAGCGTGATGTCACCGCCGGAGCGCCGTGTCAAAAAGGAAGACGTGGAGCGCTGCTTATGGGAATGCGCTGCGTGTACGAATGCTTTCGCATTCCTATAGGTAAGCAATCTTAAGTGTCTCCGCCGAATGTTTCTTTTCCCACCCGATCTCCTAAAGGTTATTCTGGCACACTCCCACAGAGCCTGGTGATAGATACAAAATGATTGATTGAAAGGTTGATTAAGGAAGGAGTTAAAGGTACTATCAAGCGGAGGATACGTGAGGCTTGTACGCGGACAAAGAAAGTTGAACTCGAAAGTAGACGTTTTGTCCCTCGTCACCAACTTAACTCGACGCAGCCACGTGTGCCATTAGAAAGTACCACTGAGCCCGCGAGCTATCGTGTCGTCTGCCAGCAAGAAAAAATTACACCATCTTCCCGAGGGGAACCATGGGGTGATGCGGAGCATCGGGGTGGTGCTGACGCTTGCTTGCGCCAACCCACTAACTGACGGGACTGTTGCTTCCATCACACTTCATCGGAAGAACGGAGTGAAGTGGAGTCAACAGCGGTGAACTGATGTAGCACGAGTAACTTTGAAAGTCTAATCAGACCGCACGGTAAGGCGGCGCAAAATGCTCTAACAGCGCTTGCAGGTTTCCTCGTCGAGACCGGGCTGGCCGGCGAGATCTAGGCTGCAACGGACGCGAGCGGTCGGGAAATGCTAGGGTGCCTTCATGTGCGCTTTGGTTGGGGTGATGACATCTGGCTATTTTGTTTCGAACGCTTATTTTTATTTGTTCGTTCTGAAGCGCGTGAAAGAGCGTGTCCCTGCACGCGCTCGTAGCGCTGACTGTGCTACGGCGACATTTTGTTTCCTGCGATTTCTTTGTATTTTCCCTGTGAGCGCTTGCTGTCGGCATCGGCTACTACAAACGATGGCATCACCCTAAACAGAAGGACATTGAGTCACTCTAGGAAATGCTAGCAGACGACAGCCCCGGAGTTGCGGGGAAAGCTCACCCCACTAGAAAGGCCTGGCCTGGCGCTGCGACCCGCGCGCCGAAAACTTTCCTCCTTTCCCTCCTCCGGGGAAACACGGTTTCGCCTCAGGCAGGCCCCGCCCCGGTCACGTGATGGGGAACGCGCACAGCGCGCTACCGCTCACACTTGAAGGAGAGGAGACTAGAGGAGGAGAGTTGCGCATGCGTAGTGTGAGTGCGGACCAGGGTGTAAGATAGACAGGTGGGGAAACGAGAGCCAAATGGGCGACCGCATTGTGTCCCCCTCGGTTTTCTCTTTTTCTGTGGCGCTATCTATGTGGAGCACCGCGAACTCTCACTCCGGGTGGGCGACCGGTGGCGACCGGCTAAACTGACGGAGATGGTTTCTCGTGGATTTTCAATGGAGGACTGTCGCGCTCTCAGTTTATTTTGCGCACTCTCCCATTAAGTTCCATGCAAATTCGATTCCAATTTTTTTCTTCTCGCCGCAGCGCCATCTGTCGCAAATCGGGGGTACCCGCAAGCAGACGAGTACACAATCCGGTCACGGCGCTGCGGTAGGCTTCTATGGGCCGTTTCCCCACCTGTCTATCTTACACCCTGGTGCGGACTACGACGCCGACGCCGCGGGACATAGACCCGAGCAAGAGATGCTCCGCATCTAAAAACCGCTTGGAAAACTTTATTACGGACTTTTATCATCGCTGCATGGCACTGAGACGATAGAAACTCTTTAAAAAAAGACAATGCTTAGAAAACAAAAAAAGCAAAAAAAAGTTACTAACTTTTTTTTAGACTAATCCTAACCTCGCGTCGAGCCCCCAGGCATTTGTCCATAACAACGGTCCAAGCAACGCTTTCTTTAGAACACGGCGCCACGTTTGTGACCGTCATTACTCACAGAGTCAATTCGCTTTATTCGTTTGCTTCTCGTGTCTCGTGACGGCCCTGAGGCAGATTTTGACGGTGAGGGGGATACCACTCTTCCTCCTCGCAGACGGGGGGGGTCTGTGCCAACGCAGACGAGACCGTCGGCGCATTCGTAGTCCACGTTCGCCGGCTCAGGTCCTTGGCTTGGCCGTGGCGGCCACGGTGAATCACAGCGCTGTCCTAAACCTGGGTCCGCGGACACACGCCACAGTCAGGTCAGCTCATACAAGAGACAGTCAGCACAGACACTGCCTGAAGCCTGTTTGTTTCCTCGTATGACGGTCATTTCCCTTTGGTCATACAAAAACTGCTTGCAGGCGTGTTCGAATCATACGCATGTGTCAAGCAAACATGCTTTGAACACGAGGCTTGTCCGCAGATAATTATGACATTATGTCTGCAGCAAACATCCCCTTGTTTCTTGTTTGATGTATGAAAATTGTGACTGCGGCTTTAAGGTTGTTGCGGGTTAAGAATAGCAGGGCAAGCTCCTCACACAAAGCTTAACCGGAGCCCGCGAAGGGGAAACTGAACACGAGGGCTGCGTCAGTGTTCGGATTCGTGTTTAATCATTACGTCTTTAGTGGTGCGTGTCACGCTGGCCTCAGGCGTGGCGTGACGCGCCGGAAGCCGCTAATCAGTGTCTTTTAAAGCGGTAGCTTTATAGAGCCAACCAACCTCAGGAGCTGCGTAAGCACGAAATGTGTAGGTCGATAAGTTCGTAACTGCTAAACAATATAAAAAAAAAAAACAACGGCAACTGGTATTAGGGGTTGAATCCTGGTCACTGGCGTGGGAGCGCAGAGGAGCGGGAGGGGCGGAAGCAGGTGGCGTGGTTAAACGCGCGGAGCGGAGAGGGGTGGAAAGGACAAGAAAAAGAGGAGCAGAAACAGGTGGCGTAGAAAGTGCGCGCGGAACGAGAAGGAGTGGAAAGGACAGGAAAACGGGCTTCCCCTCTCTCGGTGACCAGAAAATTCAGCGCAAAGGCTTTGTATCCGGATGGTGATGAAAGAAAGCGCGCGCGGGGTCACACACAGAGAGAGTAATGTTACATAATCTGTTTTCAGACAAAACTCTTCCTTAGACAACACATAAACTAAGAGTACCACCCACCCCAGACACTGAAAGACTAAGGGCTATCCTGCTTTAGGTAATCACCGGAACTAAGAGCACCCCACACCCTACAAAGTTCACGAATTTAAAGGGGATCAACCCGCTCGTCACAAAATATGAAACTTTCGCTACACAAACCTCAGTTGCAGTAATGCACCAGAGTATTGATTATTCTTGTGCTTCATTATGAAGATGTAATGAAGGTCGAACGATCCTTAGATTTTACCTGAGAGCGCTGGAAAGTTTTAATGAAATCCAGAAATATGACCATTTTGACTGATTTCAACGTGTTTTGAGGCAAATTTAAAATTAAATTTATTTATTTATTTTTATTTTCAGTGACCCACCAACAACTTAACGCCTCCTTAGTGGTGCACTTATCAAGGAGTCAATTAGTAGTAAACTTTTAAGCAGGATAAAAGCGAAATGTTAGGAAAGAACAATAGTCTCAACACAGTTTCGAAATTTACGCTCTTCATAAAAAATATCAAGACTAACATTCCCACAAATCTGTTCTAAATAGTTATACGTCAGTTGTAGGCGTGTCATGGGTGCAGCATGGTCAAAATCGGTAGGGTAAAGCAGTATAAAGTTTACAAGACCTACGAGGAACGTACAAGTAAATGTGACTGAGTAGCTCTGGTGAATTAATTATACCATTTACTATCTTATACAAATCTGTCAGTTCACGAATTGTTCTCCTGTTGTGCAGCGAGTCTAACTTCACGAGTTCACAAATCCTCTTATAACTATAGAAATAATTCGGTTGAAAATAACGATCAAATGAAACACGAACGAATCTATGTTGAACACTCTCAATTACACCTCAATTTGTCACTCCAATACAGTTCCAGACAACTAAGGCATACTCAACACGACTACGCACCAGTAAAGAAAAGAAACGTAAAACACAAAGTGGTTTAGAAAAACCGTGTGTCACTCGTGTAATGGCTCCCAGCACTCTAAAGGAAGCATTCTCAATCGTAGTCACGTGATGATTGAAATTAATTGCAGGATCCATAAAAAACGCTTAGATCACGGATGACCTCAACGCGAGTAATATTGGTGGAATCTAATACACAGGGAAAGCTCAGAATTTCACGCTTCCTAGAAAAGGACATAACTTTCGTTTTTGACACATTTAAGAGTAGGTCATTTGAAAAACACCACGCTGAAATAGAATCTATATCACGCTGAAGACATTCACAATCGTCAACCGTTTTAACCGCCATAAACAACTTAATATCATCAGCAAATAGCGAAAACCACGTGTGTTTAATACAGGAAGCTAGATAATTTACGAAAATTAAAAACAGCAAAGGACCGAGGTTACTGCCTTGATGTACCCCAGAAGTAGATAAAAAAGGTGCAGATAATCGGCCGGATACTCGCACAAAGTTCAGCCTATGAGATAGGTAACTATCGAGGAGACGACGGTACTTGAGGGACAGACCGTAACTACAGAGTTTACTCAACAGTAGTCGACGATTAACTTTGTCAAAAGCTTTGCTCATATCAAAGTACACTACACACTAAACGAAAATATACCCAGATGGGAGTATATCGCTTGTCCTCTAGCGCATTCCCATCTGGGAGTTTGATATACTCCGCCGGATGGGAGTTCGGAGTTGACTCCCATGCAGGCCAGAGTTTTTTGGGGGGTGCAAGGGGGTAAGTACAGAACTCCCATCAGTACGGGAGTCTGTTCGTGGACCAATGGGAGTATTTATTTACTTCCATCAAAGCGTTCCTAGGTGGATCCATGGGAGTATTCTTTCACATCCTTATGGGAGTTTTTACGTGGACTCACGGGAATATTCCTTTACATCCACCTGGGTGTCCTTACGTGGACCCACGGGAGTATTCTTTCACATCTATATGGGAGTTTTTACGTGCATTTATTGGACTATTTTTTCACATCCATTTGGGAGTTTTTACGTGCATTTATGGGACTATTGTTTCACATCCATATGGGAGTTTTTATGTGCACTTGTGGTACTATTCTTTCACATCCATATGGGAGTTTTTACGTGCATTTATGGGACTATTCTTTCACATCCATTTGGGAGTTTTTACGTGCATTTATGAAACTATTTTTTCACATCCATATGGGAGTTTTTATGTGCACTTGTGGGACCATTCTTTCACATCCATATGGGAGTTTTTACGTGTATTTATGGGACTATTCTTTCACATTCATTTGGGAGTTACTACGTGGGCCCACGGGAGTCTTCTTTCACATCCTCCTGGGAGTTTTGTGTACCTACGGGAGTATTCCTTCGCATCCACCTAGAAGTTTTAATGGTGATTTCTGAGAGTATTCTCTTGCTACCTTTAAGGGGTTTCTTCAAAGTCAGGAAGTGTGAAGGGAAAAGCATAAGCAGGTAGCATCATGCACGAAATAAATTTATTGCACACATTATGCACATGTCGTGTGGCAAGAGCTCATGTTGCCTTGGGTACAAACTGGCGTATACCCTGTCAGACGGTCATTTAAATGGCCTTCCGAGCAAACTCCTTAAAATATCTGCGAACATGCGAACACTGAAGGGCACAGGCAGAGCCGAGATCGTGAGCTGATTCGTCGATTCCTTGAAGGAGTTCATTCTGAAGGCCATTTAAATGCCTGTCTGACAGGGGTATTTATTACAGTGTAGGGTACGCTAAGCTAACTGTGGTACACAAGCCTCGATCACACTGTAGAAATTGACCGATTCCAGTACCTTCACCCGCGGCTTCATGTAGCAGTCCCCAGAACCATGCTCAATGAAAGTCAGCATCTTATGTGCCTTCTTCGCATACTGGATGTAGAAAATCCAGTAGGCGGCAATGAGATACGCTGCCCCCTGATAGAGCCATACCATAAGTTCACAGGTTTTCCGTAATCAGTCCTAAAATATTTAAATAAATTATTTCAAGCTTTACAGAATTTGATAAGACATAATATGAGAGTCAAATTTTTCACCTCAACTTATTTATGTTAAACACCTTGACTGCTCCTTCTTAGACGTCGCAGCTTGCTCGTAACACCCTGACTGCTCCTTCTGAGATGTCGCAGCTTGCTCGTTATCTGTGGCAGCGGCAGATGCAATTACTCTTCCTGCAATCAGCCCTCTGTTGGCCATTCTCTTCCCTGCATAGTGCTGGAAGGGACCTGTAACCAAAAAAGCACAAGCGTTTAAGTTAAATGACCTGACCATCAACAGAACAGATGTTTCCGACGTCATCGTATGAACCTTGCAAACCAGGCGGGGAGTGGACTTTTCTCAAAAAGTGAATTGAAGACAGTTTCTTCAAAGCAATACCAATACTACCTATATTGAAAATATGGTAAAAGGGCAGAATGTTTTCAAAGCAATACTGCAACGACATTGTAGTGCCTATTTTATTGTCTAAATGTCAACCACGTTCTGGCCATACCATGCCATGGAGACACTAATTTTTTGCTCAAAAATACACGAAAACTTTATTTAAAACTAATGTCTCAGGAGATCTCCCGATATGCATCGCGTTTGTGTCGTCTGGGTCGTCTTCAGTCAAGGCTACAGGGGGGCTGGCGTGGCTGTGAGCTCCGCCACCCTATGGCGTCAATGCACCACAATCTGGCCATTCGAGTTGTCCCTTCCCGCTCTCCGCAGGAGTTGAATAGGCACAGGAGAAAAAATAAATCCGGTTCAGCCAAGTTAGACAAGGCTGGGACGCACACAGCCTGTCCCCATGTTTCCGTGTAGCGGTGCTGCTTTTATGCGGTGTGATGCGACAGTATTTGGTTTATTTAAATAATGTTTTGCCGTCTTTTTTAGCAAAAAAATTCGTGTCTCCGTTGTGTGGGCAGAACATGGTTGACATTTAGACAATAAAATTAGTGCTAAACGTTTCTTGCAGTAACCCTTTAAAAAAAAAAGAAAGAACACAGTACACCCTTATTTTTAACAGTTCACATCAAACAGGTTTATAACTATCTACCCTTTTGTGCTAGTTTCATTTTCTATCGTTTCATGGTCTCAGTAACTTTAGGAGTGAGTGACAGTCCCGCAAAAATGTCATCAAGCATGTAAAAATGTTCAAAGCCCGAAAAATTGACAGCGTACTGCAAGCTTTTGAAAAGTCAGACCAAACAAAACGACCCATGGCAAAAACTGTAGGATACCTGTGTTGCTGGAATTGAAATTAATATACATTTCTAGCAATTTACTCCTACAAACTATAATTTTCTTCACTCTCACACAATCACTAGGCGAAAGTAGCAAAAGCCCTTCCATTATCATAATTGTGTGCACTGCAAACATGCAAGAGTTATCAACTTTCTGAGAAACGTCCATAAAGGATAGTTCACATATACGGCACAGAGCTTAATCAACAGTAAAACAGTGCTGACTTGAACTTAACTTAGCACTGACACAGCAGTGTACCAGTGTCGGATCATTAACAAAGAGCAAAATCAGCACTATTCCCAGCACTTACTAATAGTACTGCTCTATCGTAAGGTTCTGCATTGGGTGAAGCTTATCAAATCACCGCATAAATTGGCTTCACAATGCATCGCGCTACGATTTACCACAGAGGCGCCTGAAGGTTATGAAAGAATCGCAGAAAAATTTCAAAGAACAAACTTACCCAAGTAAAAAATAAAAAGTAAAAAAAAAAAAAAAACTGGTTTTGTTTACCTATGGCACCCGTGTGCTATATGCGCACCCTTCGACTGGCACAAAAACCGACAGATGGCGGCAACGGCACAGACGCCTTATGGCAGCTCAGTAGCTCCACGGTCACGGCAAAAGCACACCACATGTAGCTGAAATTATTCGACGAACCATCGGTTTGATTAGTTTTGTGTTCATTTAATGTGTTTTATTGGGAGTGAAAAGAAAATAATGTTCTGACAATTATAGCACCGAAAAAGTGTGCA
>JABSTQ010003813.1:0-117012 GCA_013358835.2 Ixodes persulcatus
GGTAAAAATTTTGAGAAGGCAATTTCCAAGGCAATGGCATTTGAAGCAGAATTTTTTTACGCAGCGGAGATAAACTTTCTGGGTTGGCCGGAGCGGGTCACGTAAACGGTGCAACAATTTTTGTGCGCGTTTTCTGAACAGCATGAGAGACCATCAATGCATGTAACTGCTTCTGAACGATCATCCTCCACTGTGCCACATTGTCTGCTGCATAATGCTGCCCTGGCAATTTTTTTTTAAATTACATTCTTATGTGGCTTGCAGCTTATCGCAAATTATTGTTGTTATTCTTGAGGCAAAAAATTATTGAAGAGAACCACACTCACAACGGCTGACAAACACACAGTTACCATGTCGTATACTCCACACCTTGCTGCAACCGCTAGTAGTACTACACCGCCCGATGGTAACCGCACGGCGTCCGTTTGCAATCCATGGCTCCGTCGCATCTCGCGCTTGCGCAAACATTTGCCAAATGTTTAACGAATTTTCGCCAAACCTTTTTTAAGTTTGGCATATCTGAATCTGAAGTTCGGCAGATTTGGTCCATCACGACTAGATACAGACAGAGAGAAAGACTGGCCAAAACACGAGTGCCGACAGATTATGTTGCATGTAAATCTTAGTTAAGGGCTTTGTTCGCAGAGCCACATTGGCTGGGAAGGCTCGTACACTACACTGTTTAGGAACAAGGCTTGCTCTTGCTCCTTCAATGCACATACGAGTTACCCAGTAAATGAATAACTGACATTCCTTTCAAAAGGAGAATGGTGGGGACATAGGCAAATGCTGAGTGTGCGTGTCTTGGCATCTGTAACAGTTACTCTTGCGGATGCCGTTTGTAGATGCACTTCCAGCATGCTCCTTGGTGCTTGGCAAAAATTCAACTGTCCGAACAAACCTGTGCATAATCATTCGGCTTTGGCTAAAACTATTTTCATTTGTTTCCTGAAAGGTTAGCCAGGCATAATAGTTAGGTTATTACAATAGGTTGTATTAGGGTGCCTCAATGTCCTTCTGTTTAGGGTGATGCCACCCTTTGTAGTACCCGATGCCGACAGCACGCGCTCACGGGTAAAATACAAAAAAATTGACGAAAACAAAATGTCGCCATAGCACAGTCAGCGTACAAACGCGTGCAAGGACACGCTCTTTCACGCGCTTCTGAACAAACAATAAAAATAAAAGCGTGAGACAAAATGGCCAGCTGTCTCCACCCTAAGCAGAGCGCACATGAAGGCACCCTAGGTTGTATCTTTGTGAACCAGTGAATAATTGAGAAGAGACAATGTTGCAGATGGGAGGGAAAACCGTAGTGTAGACTGGAAAATATGTTTAGCTTTGTAAGTCTGACTGGTACTGAAATTGTGTTGTCATGCACAGTTGCCCAGGTTTGGTTTATACAGTTCCAGTCTACCTCAATGAAAGCCCCATTTATTAAAGACCAACAGGAGAGCTGCTTTGCCAAGGTGTAGCCACTTCAGGATCTCTGTGGCAGCACATGAAAAGAAAAGACAATGCAGTATTACACGTGAGGGACATAAAAAAAATATGCGGAGAGCATGTATTTCAATACTCGTCTGTGGCGCATCGGAACACAAGGAGGGCACACAAGCAATGGATAGCATAAAAAGCACGAGGAACGCACGATGACGAAGCAAGCAAGCACTGTCACTGGGCAAAATTGCAGGGGGCACAAGCATGTGGACGCATGCGGAGGGAGGGTAAACAAATGCACAAGGCGTGCAAAGATCAGACGAACTTGTAAGTTCTAGCGCACATACGCATAGCTTACCTCTCGAAACCTTTGGCAGAGTGGGATGGAGAGTATGTCGCATCAGAGTCTGGCATGCTGCTGGGAGCAGGAAATATGCAGCTGTATGGAACCTCACTGCTGCAGCAGGGGACGGCAGAGTCGAAAGTATCCAACGGTACGGGCTCCTCCACAACCAGGGAGATTCATCTCGACAGTGCAGTCCCTCAGGATCCTTTCTGCCTTGCAGGATGCAGCAGTCCAGCTGCTGAGACTAGGACCTGCAAATAGCACTTTTATACTACAATGTTTTTCACAATGCCTGAATGATGCAATTTGGGCGATCGATAGTTTCTAACACTTAGAAGAATGGAGAGTTGAGTGAGTTGGTGGGAATTCATCGTAGGAAACAGCAAAAACAGACGAGGACGTAGAAGAATCGCACGGGACGAGCGCTGCGCTCGTCCCGTGTGGCTCGCGCACTGGCCGTTCAGTGCACGAGCCACTCGTGGGAACCGGCACGACAAGCACAGGCACATCACAGGGCGTCTCATTTGGATGACCGGTTTCCACATTATACTTCGTTTCACCTTATGTGCGAGCGAAGGCAAAGCTGGAAGCGCGAGCACGAAAGCTCCGTGCCTGCAGGCTTTGCTCGAGCGCGCGAGCTGGGCAGAGACGCAAAAAGCGCTGGTCTCGCGCTTCTAACGAAGTATAGCTCCTTTCGCCGTGCTTTGGCTGCGCACACGCTCCAAGCTCGCGAACGAAGCGTGTTCTCAGTTATGAAGCTCGAACCGTCAGGTCGGGAGAAAAAGAATTCCTGCCGGTGGCTTGCGAGATGTGGCAGCTGTTTGAGAAAACAGAGCCGTGCATTCTGGTCCAAGTAAATAAACTGCACCGCAGAACACGACGACAATGAGTGTGCAGGCGAGCTGGTGGATGCTGATCATGTTCAAAATTACCAGTCTGTGGTAAAAGAGAGAAAACCTAGATCATAGAAGAAAAAAAGATCGTGACGTTATTAGGCTTAGGTGGACATCGGCTCCATTCCGGTATGGGCAGCATTGCCTTTTGTGATCCTGTACGCGTGGGTAATCCTCCCCCACACAGTACAAAAAAAGTATTAGTATCCTTTCGATTCAGGTAACGATGCTCGCAAACTTTGGCATTCTGTCGCCACCACTAGCGTCTCGGTGATATTCAGCTTTCTACGATGCGTAGTTTATTTACGCGGGTCGAAAAACACTGTTCTCTCTTCAACAAAACACCCTCAGTTTCGAACACGTATGTCACGCAGACTGCGGCCAAATGCGACGTTTATGAAACTCACAAAAATCACCAAAACACTAACCGGAGGACTTTTTCGCGGGTTCCTCGCTCGGTCCCGTCGGCGACGGGAAGCAGAAGCGCCGGTACAGCAGACTGAGGGTGTCCACAACTACAGTCACCGCTGGCGAATGCCTCGAAGTTGTCCGTACAGAAACGAGGAATGTGGAGGAGGTCCTCGGTGTCGTTTTCTTGCCCAGTGCAACGTAACCATTTGCGTCTTCGCGAACCTTGCTTTGAGAACGGGATGGAGTGGGAGCCTCGGGAAGACAACCGGTAGACGACGGAGTTCAACCTGACAAGCGACGCAGCCGCGTCGCCGCGCGGGCATATCACTCCCGCGTAAGGAGAAAACATAGTTCGCTCGTTGTCAAACAATATTAGCTGTATTACGTCACCTACATCCTAAGATTTGACGTGGTTGTCAAAATACAATGTGCATGTGACTAAAATGGCCAATAATAATAACTTTTGCAATCTTTTCGCAATTCACTATTTCTGTTGGTCGAATTCTATGGAGGTGGTGGGGACAGGGGATGGACCCCGCAAGAGAATATAGTGCCTGTGTATTTCTATTGCTGCGAGTTTACTAGGGCGCCTTGCCATTTAGAACTGGTCATTTTTATTGACTGAAGCCCAGCAAACAATATGCTTCCAAAAACAAGCTTCTCCAAAAAGCACTTGAGTGCCCCTTTAACAGTCGCAGGAAACGGCGCTGACGTCGAAGCAACAGATGACTGGGCAACGATGGAAGCATAAGAAGTCGGCGGAAGTGACGGCAGCCGCACATTTTCCATGACGTTCTTACGTAAATGTTGAATCTCGGAGCGAAGACGGCAGTTCTCAACGTTGAGGCACTTGACCTCAGCTATTAGCACGTCAAGCTTGTTCGACAGGCTACCGAGTATGTGTAGGAGACCGGGAGGGACGAAGTTTCCATCCAGCAGGTCCGCTAGCTGGTCCAACGGTTCGGACGCAGGAACCGACTCTCCCGAAGGAGAATTCGTGCTGTTTTTGCTCGGTGACATGCTGCATCTTTTAGTACAGCCAGAGTTCTTGAAAGTGCTCTTTCCGCTTTTCATGTAGATGTCGTATTCTTCATGGCCAACGTTGAGGCACTTGCAATGAAAACGCCGATTGCAGCCAGCCGAACAGATAAGGAACTGCTGCCTTCCGTAGAAGCGGAGAGCACACAAGCCACAAACGTCTTTTTGCAGAGCTCCCTCAGACATGTCTCTCACCGGCGGCGTCAATCCTCGGAAAGATGTTAACTTAAGTACCAGTGCCAGTATATGGAAGAAACTAAACTTGATTTTAGGAAAAAATTCAGCCTCTTCTAGAACTGAAACATTAAAAATAAACGGACAAGAACTCAGAGGAGTTGAGCTATCCAAAAAATGTAATAATCATTTTATTAACTTAGTCAATAATGACCGCAGTAGAGTGAATGAGCACTGGTATATGTATCGAGATTTATAAATGAAAGTATCTTCTTTTATCCTACGGATGTTCATGAGGTCACCTCTGTGTTTTGTAACCTTAACAATAGTAAAAGTTGCGATATTGATGGCATCCAAATAAAACCCGTTAAATATGTGATTGCGCAAATCGCACCTATTTTAACTCATTTGTTTAATCTATTGTTATCACAGGGTATTTTTTCTAAAAAAATGCAAATAGCAAAAGTGTCAATACTTCATAAATCGGGAGATAAAAAATGATTTATCAAATTATTGACCGGTTTTTGTACTTCCGATATTTTCAAATGGTTTAGAAAAACGAACACATTTTAGATTAAATTAGTTTTGTGAAAACCATTTCAGTTGATACAGATTCTCAATTTGGATTCAGAAAAATGCGATCGACTGAACTTCCGTTGTTGAACATGAACAAAATAATTGTGAAACATTTTGAAAATAAAATTCTAACGGTAGGAATTTTTATCGACTTTTCAAAAGCCTTCTATCGGTTAAATCATGATACAATAATGAGTAAACATTACAATTATGACATTCGTGGAAATGCGGCGGCGTTAATAA
Organism: Ixodes persulcatus; assembly: GCA_013358835.2. NCBI lineage: Eukaryota > Metazoa > Arthropoda > Arachnida > Ixodida > Ixodidae > Ixodes > Ixodes persulcatus. Next base: position 5,119 of record JABSTQ010003813.1, read on the forward strand.
GAAGTTATTTGGGCTCTCGTCTTCAGAGCATTCACATCAATGGCCACTCTTCCAATCTAGAACAACTCCAAGCAGGTGTACCACAACGATGTGTGTTGGGGCCTATTTTATTCAACCTATATATTAACGACATCATAAATATTTCACATAACGCGCAGATAATAACGTATGCGGACGACACGAACCTATTTTTTTCAAGGAATGGACATAAATATTATTTCATCTGAAGTTAATTGTTTCCTCAATGTGGTTAGTTTGTGGGCACTGGTGAATTCATTAAAAATCAATAGCAATAAAACAAAGGCCGTTGTATTTCACCCTAAAAGTTCTCTGTATCGAATAGGTATGCCACGTAAGTTAGATACATCGACCATAAAGGTTGTTCCAACGGTAAAAATACTAGGGGTGTTTTTTTTCCAATACATGACTTGGAACGAACACATAAAACATGTAATGTCTAAATTATCAAAAATAACAGGTATGATTTATAAACATTGTTTTTGTTTACCAGAAAGAGTAAAGATTATTTTATATAACTCGTTGTTTGCTTCACATTTAAAGTACTGCCAGCTTGTATAGGGCAATACGACAAAATTAAATCTAGACAGATTATACATCGCACAACAAAGATTTTACGTTTAGCGACAAATGTGCCATATAGTCGTGATGCCGATATTTTATTCTCAAAATTTAAAGTAACACGTGTTTTGGAGTTATATACACATACAATAATCCAGAAATATAAAGATAGTATTTAATATAATATCAAATCGTTCCTTCACTTAGCTTCGCTGGATAAAAGCTCTTCGTTTTATCATACGCGTAGTCCAGAGCACTGGAGAGTGCCGCATCCCAGAACCAATTACGGATTTCAAATGCTCCAGTATACTGTACCATCTACCATTAATGAATTCATTAAGAACAATATTCACATATAAAAATGTCAAATAACCAAATTAGACAATTGTATTTTAACAACAAATAATATTTTAAACGTTCTGTACTGTTCATCATATCAAGAGCTTTATAATGTTCTGTATGTTTTTTTTTCTTGTTTTTTGCAAGTGCCGACTAATCTGCCCAAGTCTGTATGGGAGGCAGGGACCTGTCAAGCTACGCGATGAAGCTTTTTCCCCTGTCTCCTTCTCCAAACTGGAGTCAATAAAGATGAATTGAAAATTGAATGTACCTACGCCTCGCAGAGTATTGCGTGATAATGGACACATGGTAATTGTATTTGACTACTGATACACAAATACAGTTTTCAAATGTCAAATGTATCTCGAGACAGGGATACGAATACTCAAAACTATATAAGATACTATCGATGTACATACATGCGTAACGCGACACTGACGTGCCCTGGTACATAAATACCATTCCCAAATACATTTATAATATCTGTACAAAGAAAAACTAACTAATTATATTGAAATTATAATAATTATAATATTTTATTACATGTATTAAAAAACCGTTATTCTCGCTCTAGTCATGTATTAACACACAAATTCAAGCGCTGTTATTTAATTTTATCACCCTAGTGAAAAGGGTTATGTACAATAAGTAGCGAAGATATGCTAACACAATAATATTTCTGAAATGCGCATCGCCTATGTTTAACATACATTGATGCGCATTTCCAGAAATTATATAAAAATATCACTTCTAAGTTTCGACGTGAGATATGAATCTGTTCATAAGGCAGTACTGAATAATGATAGCCAGTCACGATGATAAGGGCTCCTAGACGCCGAAGCTATGTGCTGCTCCAGAAAGTCGATAAAGAGACATGAAGAGTGCAACTTCCTCTTCTAATTAAAGAAAATATTTAAAGGTATTCTATTCTGCCTAACTATGTCTATAAAAGAGGTGTTCTTTATTCTCAAAGTTTTTGGGTTCGTTCAAGATGTCACGAGTTCATTCAATCGGGCGGTGGTGGACCGCCCCCGAGAAAGCGATTAGATCAGGGCACTTTTTCGTAAGTTCGCGGACTCCAGAAACATTTTCGGCGGGGATAGCAGGGGCAGTCGTGATTCGCGAGGAAAGGGTGAGGAGGGGGGGGGGGCACCACTTTAGTGGTTCGGGTCGTCCGCTTCCAAGAGGCAGGGTTTCCCGGTTGGCCCATTGTTAGGCAGCCCCAGGCCGTCGTCCTGGGAATCCCTCCCGAGAACCGGTAGGACGCTCACTACATCGACCGGTCTGATGACCCTTCTGAAAAAACAAATTACCGACAGAAACGGCCTTGTATCGCATTTCACGATTTCCACTCGCCTACTGCTTCTTTCACTACTGCTCGTCAGACGCATCCTCTATGCGCATTTCTACCGCAATCCCATTGGGTTCTTTTTTATGTCGGGACGACCCAACGCTTCGTAAGTGTCTGTGTTACATCCGTCGCGTCCTCACAATCGAAACACACTACTTTCAACAACCGATCTTTCTGCACGGTATGTGTTTAGTACACACCACGGCTAGCTCTGTGCAAAATTTTAGGTATTGCTTGATTGCGGTGGATGGATCTCGATGAAAGAAAATGTTTGTTTTCATGTGCGAGGTACCGTCTGACTTGCATAGACTGGTGCAGGGGATGCCACCATCGAAGAATTGAGGTGGTTCCTAAAGTTCGGTGTACTTACAGCAGTCTACCGCTTCAGTCAGACAAGAATTCTGAAAGCACTCTCTCTTCTAGGCTTTTTAGTTCACTCTGTTTTGGCAGTTTTATTTAAGGTCTAGGTAGAGTAAAAATGGGTATTGCTGGGAGCGGGTTGCGAAATGACCTCACAGCTTGTCCCCGATAGAACGTCCAGCTTCCGAGAATGCGTTTATTATTTCTTTTTAATTCTGGGATATTCTCGATCATTCGAGAACTCGATGGAGTGCTCTGAGGAATGAGCGTTCTGAACTCGGAGCATGTAAGAGATATAACTGGTCTACTTGGAAGTTCCGGTCGATTCCTTGTTGACTTCGTAGGTTTTGTGTTACATCGATTTGGAGAAACTAGGTCGCCTTATTCCACATTTATTTATTAATTTATTATAGGGTAATTTCGGATACGATCGACCAAAGCGTGGCTGCTCGAGATTGTTAAATCAACTGATGTTTTTATATGCCCTTGTCTAGTGTCTGGTATAAACAAATCCAAACTTTAGTTTTGACAAGAAAAAAAATTTGGGCACAGGAAAAATCGTAAGGCGTGAAGAGGTGTACAGTTGCATTAACGCGCACTGATGGAGGGGGCACGTTTGAAAGTGAATAACTAAAACAATAAAATTAGGAGAATTTTAATACTTTTTAGAAACAAACTATGGGTACAGCTCGCTTGTAGAATATTGTAATTATATTTATTTTTTGTATTTAGATTTCTCAAAAATTGCCAAACATGCCCGCTCGAACGACAAATGGCAAAATTTGGAGGCCATATCTCATAAATAATTTAATCCCAATCATATACTTTAAAACAGTATTCTACTTATATATGACTATTATTTAAAAAAATATATAAGGTATCTGAGTGATACGATAGTGAATATATATTCACGCAAACACAGAAAAAAAAAGTCAAACCACGAGAACTTTCGATTCAAATAAAAATAAAACTGATTTTTTTAAAAGTTTTGGTACCCTGTCATGCTCTTTTTCGACATTTATTTCTAGTAAAAACATGTTGAATTATTTGATTGAGAAAGAAGACAGAACTCTCCAAAGTAGGGTCTTTTTTCAAAGCCTACACTTAGCAGTGCCCTAAACGAGAAGTGACTCTGAGTTCCAGTTTCATGAAACTAACACACATGTTTTATATAGTTTTATTCAGATGAGGCCATTGATAGCTATAGCGATTGTTCACACAGTAAAAGTGAGGAGAAACCGCTGTGTGCAAAGAGGTATCATATTACGGTCTAGGAGAAACTACTGTGTGCAAAGAGGTATCATATTACGGTCTACTGATCCGAGAAAAGATTCTGCAGCCATCGGCCAATGGGAACTTTGTTTACTTTGTTGTCCTATGACACTAATGCTCCTCTCTTCCCCTCTATCTCCATCCCTCTCTCTTATATATATCCCTGACTTATATCTATAATGAAAACATATTCAAGCATTCCCTTTCTGTGTGATAGCTTTCTGTGGCTAGCAACAATCATTTCCTCGCGAAGATCACGATTATGGAGCAATAATTGACGGAAGTCGCAGACGACTCCTCGCTAGTTCTGCCAAAACGGCCAATACAGTCTTTTTTTTTCGCATTTCCCCGCTCGCTGTCAAAGATGAAAAGGTTCGCTTCAACCAGCAAAATATGGCCACCGATGCCTGTTTACTGATCAGTCGTGTTTGTCGCCATCCCACTCGCTGGCATCACAGGCGATAATATCAGGCACAAAGAGGTACATCGACAGACAGCAGAGCCCCCAAATACTCGAGCCCCGCCTAAATGCAATAGAGCGTAAGCACTGTCGCCATATTAACCTATATAGGAAAGGTTAACATGGCGGCAGTGTTTACCCTCTAGGTAAAGAAAAGCATAATGTGCGGTGTGACCGGGTCCTTACACCAGTTGCAAGGTGAGCCCTGTGAACGTGTCTGCTGTTCTACAGTACTTTACGAAAGACGAGCTACAATGTTCTCGCCAAGGTCCCAACCAGAACGACTTGATCCCCGTCATGCTCGACGAGGAGAAAACATTCGTGCCAAAACGCTTTCTGACACGCTCAATTCGAGAGGCCTTTCGTGTGTACAAAGACAAGCATCCTGATTCCCGCGTGGGGCTAACGAAATTTTATGCCTTGAGCCCCAGAAGGGTCAAATGTATTCCACACCAGGAAGTGTGCGTTTGTGCGCGCTGCGCCAATTATTACCTTTGTGTTGCCGCTCTAGAGAACGTTACAGGCTAAACATTCAACACTTGTGAAATGAGCTCAGCGTTTCTGTGCGACCCACTAACAAGTCTGTGTCTCTAAGGAGACTATGATCACTGCACAAAAGGCCAGTCTCTTACACTCGAAGAACTTCATATCCCAGAGGATGAAGAGATTGTGCTTACATGGGAGTCCGGCGACCTTGTGAAAAAAAAAAAACAAACAAAAAAACATTGGATCCCGAGACTTTCCTAAACGTTGTTCAAGTAATGGTTGGATGTTTAATATTTCGCAACCATATCCGACAAGCGTAAGATAAAGCGATCTACGATGAAAAGCAGTGCATGCAACGCGGGAGCGTTGTCTTTCATTTTGACTTTGCTGACAACTGGACCATCGTGCTTCCTCAGAAAGTTCAATCATACCACTGAAAAAAAAACAAAAAAACGTTACGATAGTTACGTGTGTAGTGACGACAAGAAAATCTACAAACAGCTCTGCTATCATTAGTGAGGGCCTGTGTGACACGACGCTAACACGTGCTTGGATCTAGAAAAAGTGAAAGAGTGGGTTAGAGCAACGTTGCAGTATACTCGTACGTAAGTGACTGGGCCGCCAGTCATTCTAAGAATCACTACCAGCTTCACCAGTTTGCACAGAATGATTTCCCGCAAGCTTAGTGGTTATTTTCTGCGTCTGGACATGGGAAACTGCATGCGAAGGAGTTGGCGGACTCGCGAAGCACCAGGCAACGCTGAACAACCTGAGAGAACGTTCAATAAACGTAACTCAGACGGCCAGGACAATGGTGAGCGTTCTATCCAAGAAACGGTGCATCTTGTGTATCTGGATGAAAATAAAGTTGTTCGGTATCGTTAAAAAAAAAAAAGAAGAGTGGCTGACGGCGCGCGCTTTTCCTGGCATTTGGTCTTGGCACGCGTGGCGGCTGTGCAAGTCATCAACAGGAGGAACTTGTGACATATATATAGCACAGGCAGTCGGATCTGGTTAGAAGAAACTTTATTAAGTGGGTACATCGAGGAAAGCCTTAGCGTAAAGTGCCGCATTTGATTCTCCAAGGACTCCTCATTTTGAATGCAGGGACATCTTATTTATCACAGTTTTCTTCGCGGGGTATGTAACCTACTGCTTTACTTGGTGATAGCTTATTGAATCTTTATCTGATCACCATATGAGAATCACGAAACGTGATCCTCGCGCAGGATAAAATATTTCGGCTTCCCACGATCCATTCGTACACCGAGAGTATCAAAGCTCTTACAGTCCCGGCGCGGTGGCTACCCTCACCTGAAATGGTTTGTCACCGGAAATACATAGCTAACCTAAAAAACTTTTAGTATTCTATTTTTATCTTTGTGTGTGGAAGTAAAGTCATTTTTTCTTCTAAATATAAAATATATCGAAAAAAAAATTCACACTGCATTTTCTTTTCTGGAATCACTAGTCTCTAGTATGATACCTCTTTTTACGCTGTATGTAAAATGCTGTATATAGTTTCTCCTTACTTTCACTGTGCGACCGATTGCTCTAGTTGTCAGTGGCCCTTAGCTGAGCCGGTCTGAGTCAGTGGCCTCATCGGAATAAAATGTATTAAATACGTGTGTTTTAGTTTCCTCAAACTGGAACTCAGAGTCACTTCTCGTATAGGGCACTGCTACGTGTAGGCTTTGAAAAAGGACCCCACTGCTGGAAAGTTATGTCTTCTTTCTAGATGAAATAATTCAACATGTTTTTAATAGAAATGAATGCCGAAATACAGTATGACAGGGTACAAAAATTTAAAAAAATCGATGTTTTTTTATTTTTATTTGCATCGGAATTTTTCGTGGTTTTAATTTTTTCCCTGTGTTTGTTTGAATATATCCCCACTATCGTATCACTCAGATACCTAATCTTTATTTTATATAATAGACATGTATAAGTGGAATACTATCTGACAAGTATATGATGCTGATTAAATTATTTTATGAGATACAGGCCTCTAAATTTTGCCTTATGTCGTTCGAGCAGGCATGTTTGGCAAATTTTAGAAAATAAATATAATTTAAATAAATAATATTACCATATATTACAAGCAAACTGTACCCGTAGTTTGATTCTAAGAAGTATCGGAACTCTCATAATTTTATCGGCTTAGTTATTCACTTTCAAACACTTTCAAACAAGAGTTAGCTAATGCGTTTAATGAGTATTTTGTAAGTCTAGTTAAAGAAAATAATGAGTCAGATGCTTGCAAGTATATAAATGTTCGAAATAATCACTCTTTGTTTCTTACGCCTGTTACTAGTTCGGAAGTAATATCTGTTTTTAATGCTTTAAAAAATAGCAAAAGTTGCGATTCCGATGGTTTACAGATTAGACCAGTTAAATATGTAATTGACCTTATTTCTCCTGTTTTAACGCACATCTTTAATCTATGTTTGCTAGACAGCGTGTTTCCTAAACAAATGCAACTGGCTAAAGTAACCGTTCTATACAAGAAAGGTAATAAAAACGACCTGGGTAATTACCGACCTATTTCAATACTCTCTGTTTTCTAAAGGCCTAGAAAAAATTATACTTCTACGACTAACAGCTTTTGCTGATAAGCATAATATTTTAAGTCCATCCCAATTTGGGTTTCGCAAACAACGATCTACAGAACTCGCACTTCTTGCGCAAAAAGAACATATTCTTAAAAAATTTGAACAAAGAGAACTCACGCTTGGTTTATTCATTGACTTTACCAAGGCATTCGATTATCTGGATCATAATTTATTATTAAAAAAATTAGACATGTATGGATTTCGTGGGCAAGTGCATCAACTTTTACAATCATATTTATCCTCCCGCAGGCAGTATGTTAATATAAATGGTCATTTATCTCAAATCAAGCCGATTGAATCAGGCGTTCCTCAGGGAAGTATTCTCGGGCCTTTTTTGTTCACCATTTATATAAATGACATATTAAATATAAGTTCATCCATATACTTTGTTATTTATGCTGATGATGCAAGCCTATTTTTTAACGGTGATAACTCCTCGGATCTTATAGATGATGCGAATGAAACACTGAAAAAGCTTCATATTTGAAGTAAACATAATGCTTTAAGAATAAATGCGAATAAAACGAAGGCAGTTTTGTTTCGACCAAAAAATAGGCGTGTCAATATTACTAAGAACATTTTTTTAGATTCTACTCAAATTGAAATTGTTCCCAAGTTTAAAACCTTAGGTGTCGTTTTTCCAGAAAACCTATCATGGGATGACCATATCAATTATATTATATCTAAGTTGTCTAATATAGTTGGTATTGTATATCGTAATAAACACATCTTACCACTCAGAACAAAGTTAATTTTATACAATTCATTATTCTATTCACATTTAAATTATGGTCATCTCATATGGGGCACTACAACCTATACCAACCTCCAGAAAATATACAAGTTGCAAAAAAAGATACTAAGAAGTATATGTAATGTTGACATTGAATATCCAGTTAGTGATATTTTTGGTCAACTCGGTATAATAAAAGTTTTTGATTTATACAAATATCGTTTATGTGCAAAATATATTACAGAAAAAAATCTCCCCCAGCGTCACCTAGAAAACCTAGCGAACCTAAAACAAAAAGTATATACGTATCCAACACGGACTAAGGAACCCTGGGAAGTACCGTTTTCTAGAACTAATTACGGCAATCAAACTATGGCATATACTTTACCAAATATCCTTAATCAGCTGACTAGGCAAGATATAGATATCAACAGTACATCGGTGAGCATTTTAAGGGAATATTTTATTTCAAACTTCATTATCAACAATGAGCGCTGATTATGTTGCGCTTAGTTAGAATGCACTGTGTGTTTGTTGATTCAATGTGTTATTGCTTTGTAAAACGCTGTTTCTTTTGTGTGATGATTTTTCATTTTTGTTTATGAATTTGTAAAGTTTCATTGTATAATTCCTCTGGTGCTTGCTGTGCGACTGCTTGTTTGGGGTGGCTAGGGGCCAGTCAAGCTGTTTTTACAGCTTTTTTCCCTAGTCGCCTTTCAACTTTTGTTGGAAAAATAAAGGAATTATTATTATTATTATTATTAACCCTCCATCAGTGCGCGTATGCAACTGTCGACTTCTTTCCGCCTTAAGATTTTTCCTGTCCCAATTTTTTTTTCTGGTCAAAACTAAGTGTAGATTACTTTATACCAGTCATTAGACAATGGCGTATAAAAACATCAGTTGATTTTAAAATGTCGACCAGCCACCCTTTGGTTGATCTTATCTGAAATCACCCTATAATTATTTTTATTTTCCTTTTGAATTTTTGGGAAGCAACTTTTAGTCAACTGCGGAGTATAAATTTTTTAAGGTGACGATGCAGACGAGAAGGTTCATGGCTACTCGTCTTTCTGTTTGTTCCGCTGTTTTCTCCATTTAGTATAAATTTCTTGCTGTACCTTTACATGGATACAAAATAAACCATATATTATCAGACTCATTACATTTGCAATCTCTTAAACGGACCATGAAACGATTTTGAAATCGAATTTCATCCTTCGCACGTCGTAGAAGGTGTAAAAAGAAACCCGAAAATACAAAAAATAGAGAGTAAAAAAAATGTCTTCGCTATAGAACTTTTGAAAGAAAACCGGACTCTTTTACACCTTCTTTCCTTCGAAAGCTCTCTGCGTTTTCACTGCGATGCATCCGCGGAATCGCAGCACATCAGCCAAATCGACGTCGCCTATTGGGCAAGAGCCTACCTCACCAGTACCGCGATCATAAACAATAAATAGCCGGCGAATGCTTCCTAAAAGTTTTGTTAAACAATATTTGTTACATCGCATTCTAAGTAACGCCGGGTAAGAGACACAATCCAAAGAATATTTTATGAAAGGAACATGATGTCTTTTTACAGATATCTGCTCGAGCGAACATTGCGAGATCCCCCCGAGTTTGTTGATGATGATTATATGGCCTCGCAGATATATACAGCATTTTTCGCCCCTAAAAGTCTAAACGCTCCGGAGGTCGTCGTTGTCTGGTCGATCTTCTGAGAATCGGCACCGGTGAGGTGGTCCCTTGGTCATCCGCTGCACTCGAACGCGTAGCAGGTGTAAGACCTGTCGCAGGCTGGCCCGTTGGCGAGGAAACTCGTGTCCGGAGCTGATCGGCATGCCGCCGCTGCTCCCCTTGTGAAGTATCCACCGTTGCCATCCGGGCACCCTCGGACGACCGGATGACTCCAGGAACCCAGCGATGTCCTACGCCGAAATTGCGTGACCACACGGTCCTGCCTGCGAATAAAGGAAGGCTGCTGCTCTTGGATGGGCGTGAGTGCGAGTGGTCTGGAAGACAGCAGTCAATCCGGGACCGAATACGGTAGCCGAGTAACAGCTTGGATGGACACTTCTTATCTTTTGTGGGGGTCCTCGGTAGCGGAAGAGAAATCTGGCAGGCCTTGTTCTAAGGTTGCCAGGCAATACTTTGTGAATGCCCTCCTTAACTGTGCGCACCGCACGCTCGGCTAGTCCGTTTGACTGCGGATTGTATCGAGCCGTAGTCAGGTGCTGTACGTGTTTGTCTTGCAAAAACTGTTTAAAAACAGCGCTGGTAAACTGTGGTGCATTATCTGACACCACAGTTCTTGGCAGCCCGAACCGCGCAAAAATAACGCGGAGTGCTTCCACTGTGGTTTCTGCCGATGCCGTCTTCATCGGTACCGCCTCTATCCACCTGGTGCTGAGTCGACTACAATTAGTATCATCTGACCCTCCAGCGGACCAGCATAGTCTACATGAAGGCGTGACCAGGGCTGGTTGGTGTCCGGCCAACTGATGGGTACCTCAGCTGGGGGCATTGAAGAGGCCTGGATGCAAGTCTCGCACCTTCTTACAAGATCTTTGATGTCTCGATCAACTCCAGGGTACCAGAAGACGGTTCGAGCCACACTTTTCATGGCTGACATTCCTGGATGGGTGTCATGAAGGGCCGATAACATTCGGGAGCATGCGGCTTGGGGCAGAACCACTCGATGTCCCAAGTAGACAAGGTCGTGACTGACAGTCAGTTCATTTCTCTTGTTGAAATAGGGCTGGAACCTCTTCTCTGTCTCAGCAAGGTGCCCTGGCCACCCTTGCTGAATCCAGATCTTCACTTGACGGAGCGAATGGTCTTGCTCTGTCATGTCTGCTAGTTGCCTAGCCATTAAGACGCCAACATCCAGATTCTGGGTGTACAACATGTATTCCGCGGGCTCGCCTTCGTTGAGACACGGCGTCTCGTCAGAAACTGGCAGCCGACTAAGTGCATCCGCATTGGCATTGTCCTTTCCCTGGAGATACAGCAGATCGTACTGGGATGATTCGAGGAGTAAGGCCCAGCGCTGAATTCATGCCGCAGCCATTTGTGGCGTTGCCTTGTCTGGGTGAAACAAACCTGTCAGAGGTTTGTGGTCTGCGACAAGTGTGAACTTATGTCCAGACAAATAATCTCGGAACCGTGACACTCCAAAGACTAGGGCAAGTGCCTTTTTCTCAAGCTGTGAATAGTTCTGTTCGGCCGGCGTTAGTGTCCTCGGCCGAAAACCAATTGGATAGTCTGCGCCATTGGTGCATTGTGACAACACTGCCCCTACCCCTTTTGGAGAGGCATCGTACTCCAACTTCAAGGGCTTGTTTGGGTCGAAATGCACTAGGAACCGCGCGGTCTCCAACGCCTTCTCTGTCCCAGTGAACGATTTTTCCTGTTCTTTCCCCCACTGCCATTTTGCACCTTTAGCTAGCATCTGGTACAGAGGCGCCAACTTCGTGAACATGTTAGGCAGAAATTTACTGTAATAATTTATCAGGCCAAGGAAAGATCTTAGCTTGGTCACAAAAGTTGGCCTTGGCGCCTGGGACACTGCTGGCAAGTTGTCTCCTATGAGGTGCAGACCTCTGGTGTCAATGCGATGGCCTAAAAATGTCACCTCCTCTTGTCGAAACTTGCACTTCTCTCGGTTGACTTTCAGGCCACTGTCTCGCAATCGCTGAAGCACTCGGCGGAGGGCAGTGTCATCATTTTTCTTTTCTGCGACAATGATATCGTCTAGATACACTTGTACTCCCGGCAGGTCATTCAACAGGGATTCAATGCGACGCTGAAATATAGCAGGCGCGGACGCAATCCCAAATGGAAGCCTGTTGAAGCAAAACATCCCTTTGTGGGTGTTGAGCACCGTCATCTTGCGAGATTCCTCGTCCAAGACCAGCTGGTTGTAGGCATTCCTAAGGTCGAGGGTGCTGAAGACTTCCCCGCCGTTCAACGCAGCAAAAATATCTTCCACCCTGGGTAGGGGATACTGTTCCGTCTTCGTAGCGGCGTTTACTGTTAGTTTGAAGTCTCCACAGAGGCTGATGTCCCCGTTCTTTTTCACCACCGGCACGACGGGTGTAGCCCAGTCGGAAACCGTCACCGATGACAGTACATCCTCCTTGACCAGTCGGTCGATTTCGTTGGACACTTTCTCACGAAGGGCATAGGGCACTGTGCGTGCCTTGAAAAAACGAGGAGTGGCTCCATCTTTTAGGTTCAGGTGAACTGGAGGGCCCTTGCAAAGACCTAGAGTTGGCTCAAACACGTCAGCAAAGTTGTCCAGCAGGATCTTCAATGTGTCCTGTTTGGGCTCAGCAGGCGTAGCTACATGCAAGTTTGCCAGTGTGTTTCCCGAGGAAAGCACAGGCACGCCCAATTGGTTAAATGCTTTGATTGTGTCTCTGTCACAAAGGATAGGCCCCTTGCAATTCACCACCGTTAGCGATCCTGCCACTGCCTGTCCCCAGAACTTCACTGTCATCTCTATGTTCCCTGCGATAGAAATAGGTCCCAGGTAACACGAAAGTCTCAGCTTTGTTTTCTTCAGAGTGGGCCACTCGGACTTGTGCTTCTCGTACACACCTCGCGGTATAACGCTTACCGGGGATCCAGTGTCAATTAGCATCACGAGTGGTACGTTGTTCCAGGTCATTGTTCTATGAATGGGCTTCACCGTACTGGTGCTAGATGACTTGTGCGCCACCAGCGTAACCAACGTATCTGGCTCATCCAAATCGGAAGTGTAATCTTCGTCCAGTGCGTTAGTCTTATGCGTGTAGCGAGGCTCCTTCTTGGTACCCCGGCAGGCCCTGGCGAGATGTCTGCGGTTTCCACACTTGAAGCAAGTAGCCCGCCGGTGTGTGCAGTCTTGTGACAGGTGGAACTCACTACCGCACCTTCCGCAGGGTCGTCGGCTATCCCCGGTTTTGTTTCCAAGTTTCGGCCTGTTTTTCAGATAGCGTCCCGACTGAACAAGGTGAGCGCCCTCTTCCACGCTAGCCTCCTGCTTCTTCATGCGCCGTGAGCTTTCTGCAGCCTTCTCGGAAGCAATGGCGAAATCTTCAGCCTCTTCAAGGGTGAGTGTCCGCCTGGTGAGCAGATGTCTGCGTACGTCGTCATCACGAAGCCTACAACCCAGACGATCTCGTGTCATGCGGTGCAGCATTTCGCCAAAATTGCAGTCTTCGGCCAGTCTACGCGCCTCCGTTACGAATGCTTGTACGGATTCTCCGTCCTCTTGGTTTCGCATGAAGAAATTGTAACTTGCTGCGATCTCGTTTACTTGTGGGGCATAGTACTCTTCCAGATGCTTTACGACGTCTTCGTAGCTTAGCTCGTGAACCTTCTTGGGGTGACAACGGCCTAGAAGCACCTTCACCACGTTGTCGCTGAGGGCAGCCACCAATAATGCCCGCAGTTTCGGTTTCTCGATGCTGTGGCCTTCAAAGTAGGCCTCCAGCCGTACCTTGTAAGTGTTCCATGAGCCCGTTGTCTCGTCAAACTGCGGTGGACGGGCCGTCATGGCTGGAACTGCGAAAGATTGCGGGGTTGCTTCACCGTCTCGTCGCCAACTGTTACATCGCAGCCTAAGTAACGCCGGGTAAGAGAAACAATCCAAAGAACACTTTATGAAAGGAACATGATGTCTTTTTACAGATGGCTGCTCGAGCGAACACCACGAGATCCCCCCCCCCCCCCCCCCTCCTCCGAGTTTGTTGATGATGATTATATGGCCTCGCGGATATATACAGCAATATTCAGATCCACATTTTGTAGCATAATTAGAGATGTGACGAAAATTTCCGAATTTTATAATGCTGAGAGCCAAGCGCCATCTATTGTGTAGTAAACGAAGCAAGAGAAAGACCCGACTGCGCCTGCGCAATCAATCCCCGAGCGTCGTCTTCTGAACGAGTTTGCTCGTGGTCGCGCTTTCTTCGCAGAGCAGACCTTTGTTTCTAGCTGCTCGAGTAGTGTTTACATTGTTTGTGATCGATCGTTCGGCCGCTATGCCGAAAGCCTGCAGTGTACCGAAGTGCCCGAATTACAGTTTCTGCAGTCCGGTGGTTAAAAAGAAGCAGTTGCAGTTTCACCGCTTGCCACTTCATGAACCACGTCGAAGCACTTGATGCAGGCTCATCGGTTTGAGGGGCCCCAAGTCTAAGGTCATTCGTGTATAGCTCGGAACATTTTGACACCGAGCGTGATTACAGCCACATTCACAGTGTCCTCTGCGAATGCGGGCAGGTTCCAGAAGCCCTCCGCCTGGAACCCGATACGATTCCGACGCTTCGGCTATTGTCGCCCCCCCCCCCCCCCCCCCCCCCAGCAGGAGAGAGTCAGCTCCATCAGCGCAGTAAAACCTACCAGCACACCGCCAACTCGAACCCACTAGCGCTCCCATTCTCTTTCTTTCAAGAGAACTTCCGGTTCCGATGCCGGTGGACGTCACGACCGTCAAAATTACGCCGCAGCTTGTTTTGCGGTGAGTTGGAGAGAAAGAAAAAGTCGATATTTCAGTAATTGTTTGTGTAGAAGTTAATTAACCAAAACGAAAACGGATGCCTGTTCGGAATTCAGTAACCATTGATGGCTTAATGCAAAAGTTACGCGTATTTGGTAAAAGTAAAAAGGTCATTTCATGGTCCCTTTAAACGCATGCATTAAGATGAAAAGAAAATCATTAAAGAGGTGCCTATACGAAAATAGTTCCTGAAATAATACTCCAATTGATTTATGTAAACTACTCCATAATGAACAAACCACAAAAGGTGATTCATTTGAAATATGCCCCATAATACCACATAAAATAGCAATGTACATTCATCTTATACTGGATAAGACAGGTCACTTCAAGTATTTTTCTCAGCTATTTACCATCATTTCCTTGTCACATGGGGCATGAACGGCATTGATTTTTTTTACGTGGTGTTTATCATTCTTCAAACATAAATGTTACAACTAAATGGATGTTGCCAATTGCATTCAACAATTTTTTTTAAGATTATATGCGATTAATCCAACTACTTTCGATTCAAAACTTCTCTAATAAAACTACCGAATTTCTATATTATTATCATATGGGTCTATCATTTGGTGAAACAAGATTGGGGTCAGTTAGGTGGAGGTGTGTGTTTTCAGCAGGGTGTCGGACCGAAATGTTTTTCCTTCCAGTTTTCATTCCGGTTCAGGGAAAACGGTTCAGCTCCGGTTCAACTCCGGAGTGAAAAAATAAAGGTTCAAACCGGTTCGAACCGGTTTGTACTCATATGCTACAAAAACAATTGATGACAGCAAAAGATGAACTATGCATATTTTATAAAAGTGTTACATATAAAAAGCAAAGTCTCACATTACTGTGTGGAACGAACGAGCTAGTGCTGGGGCACCTCGGGACGTGGGTCCAAGCGCAGTTCAATGTCAGGCAGCTGACCGAAGAAGCAGGACGTCGTCAAGCATATCCGGGGAAAGACGGCACCTCTGAGACGATAAAATTAACTTCAGTGCAAAAAAAGCTCGCTCCACGCTGACCGGGGTCTCAGGCACTCCCAGGGCTACTTGCGCCAATGCGCAGAATTCTGGTTGGCGCTCCCGTTTTTCCTCCCAATGCTGCAACACGTTAGCGTCCCTTGAAAGCCGCGGCTCCTTGCCTAGCATTTCCCGGAGGCATGCTATATAAAGGGGGCTACTGGTACCTCGAACATGCACGCCAGCGTCAACCTCTTTTTTCTTGAGGAGCGCTTCCAGGGCGTCTCCCGGATCTTCTGGAGCCGCCGCAGTTTCAGAAGACAAGGTAGAACCTTGCTCGCGTAAAGCCTGATCCGGTACTTTTGCTCAGGGGTGAGAATAAGGCGGTAGCGGGGATTCATGTACATCCGTGTCAAGAAGCTGTCGCTCTCTCTTTTTCATTGACTGGACCAAGGCTTTTGCTAACGGCGACGATATCTTAGAAGTGTCCATGGAATATCTCAGCCATGCGCTGTATAAATCTCCTACAGTGAGCTGTTTCTTCTGCAATGCCTTCGTCGCCACTTCTGCCGGGCGAAGCGATACTGCGAGCATTTCAACTTCCGCCCATACGTCTTCAGTCGACTTGGAGCTTTCTTCCTTTGAGTGCAACCCTCCAGTGAAGCCTCTTAGTTCATGTAGTCTGGTGAGCATATGCAGCGTGGACATCCACCGCGTTGGACAATCAAACATTGGTTTCTTCCATCCTAGCATCCTGATCAGGGACCTAACACATTGGACACGTACTCTCTTAAGCGCACGGCTTTCTCCGATTTGCGCGATTTTTTTTTATT
The DNA here is from genome assembly GCA_013358835.2 of Ixodes persulcatus. Taxonomy (NCBI): domain Eukaryota; kingdom Metazoa; phylum Arthropoda; class Arachnida; order Ixodida; family Ixodidae; genus Ixodes; species Ixodes persulcatus. Next base: position 21,632 of record JABSTQ010003813.1, read on the forward strand.
TTGGGTTTATTTTTTACGTTACTGTGTTTTTCGCCAGTCACTTTTAACGCGACCGGACTTCGCGTATGAACCGATAACCGCATGGAAAACATATCGGTTTCGCTCCGGAACGAATAAAATTATTTTGTTCCGGTTGAACTCCGGTTCGAGCGAAAATAACGGTTTTTTCCGGTCTTTGGTTCACGGTTCGGGTTCGGTTCAATACCCTGGTTTTCAGTAGAACACAATGAAAAAAAAATACTCTACGAACATTCATGTCGTAATGACAGTCTGATTAAGCGCTGAGTTCCCATATGGCGCAAATATTAGCCACAACACAAACCTGTTTCCCCAATATTAGCTGTTATGCTAAGTCAAGCATGGCTTTCGCGATTATTCCTATCTGATATTATCTAATGAGAGTTTTTAGCCGCCACTATTTGATGTGGAGTGTAGAATCGGATGTTAAAATTTTCAGTACTGAAAAACCAAAGCGACGAGAAGGTTGTCGGAAAAGTTTCGGGCATCTTTAGATAATACTGTCTCGAGAACAAGGCCTGAGCCTTTCTTCGCCCTACGTCATCACTAGTAGATACATGAAGCACCGCGTACCTTGCCTCTGTGTCCGTCTCATAGTCTGCCTAGATTTGAGGGTAATTCCAACTGATTGATTGGGTTTACGTGGTTAGTGGGCAGAGTTTCCACTACAAGGTGTTCGAGGAGGAGGGGAAAGAAAATACTTTAGTATGAGAAATGCATTTCGCTTTGATCATTTGCGTTAGACAACGCACCTAGAGTGCCAAATGCACTCTGACGGTGTGGACAAACTCGTCGAGTATGCATGTGCGTCACTATATCGCCGAAGATAACCGGGGCCATGGCCGAGACGAAGCCGCTGCGCCAGTGTTTTGGTGATCAAGAAACGTTTGGATTGAGCCTGACGGCGCTAAATTTGTTCAGAATTTTTAAAATGTGCCGTACATGTGGCGTAGTGTTCTCGTGAAAATTAAAAAAGTGGTAGTTTTTGGTACTGTTTGTTGCGAACTACTGTTGCGAACGATGGTTACTGCAAGTGGTGACCTCCAGTAACCATGGTTCACAAGAAAAGACCTCGTCGAAACCAGGCACGAGAAGTCTCGCGATACAGATGTATCACGATAGTATTTTAGAGATACATAAAAGTATCTATGTCTCTGTATCGAGCTACATTTCAGAAATGTATTTGTATCTCAGTACTGAAATACTTTTACGATGTACCGATTGTATCGCGATACTTTGCCAGGCATAGCTATATCTATAGTTGTCAAAAAGTGAGTTGTGTAAGGGATCCCAGAATTTATACCGTGAAAACGCGACATAACACATGAAAAAGGGAGATGGGGAGAATAGATTGCCTTGCACACTGCACAAGGAAGCTACTGTTAGAGGCGGGGTTTAAGCCGCACGTCCGGAGGCTTCCTGGCTCGTGACGACGACCATTCCCCGAAGTGAAGAACCCAGGGGTCCAGTGGAGGTGGGAGAATTGGTAACGTAACGAACGGTTTAATTACATGGTTGCGATACAGTCGTCAAATCCGAGAGAACAACCGGAGCAGCCTCACGCTCCGCCTTATATAGGGTCCGTTTTCTCCCTCACTCTCCGCCAGGGCAGCAGGTGCAACCGCCAAGTGCGTTGCAGCAAAGTCCGTCGCGTCGTAGCCAGAAGTGCGTCGTAGCCATGGTTCTCCGCAGTTAGGCCATGCCTCTCTCCCCTTCCGGAGCGCACGAACCCACACGCACACACACACACGTCCCGTTGACGTCAGGGACGCGTTGAGACTCGTTTTGGACAGGCTTCGACAGGTGGGCGACAGTCCTGAACAGATCGTGACTCGTTTCGGGCAGGCTCCAACAGGCGGGCGACTGTCCTGAACAGATCGTGACTCGTTTCCGCAGCGTTGAAACTCGGAAGAAGGTCGCCGAAGGTTCCATTCTTAACAGCCCCTCCGGGGCCAGGGAAACCTCGAATGGCCGGTGGTACAATCGCTGGCCTGAAGAGGTGGGCTTGGAGTAGGCCTTGAGAAGACGCTGCAAGCATTAAGCAAACTCCCAAACCTCTCACAGCGGAGGCATCAGCGGAAACGTCCCCCACAACACCACGCCACACCGCAGTCAAACGCTCGGAATTCGCCAGAGACCCGCCAGACTGGATTACGGATTACCAAAATTTGGTACGATTCCGGGTATCGAGACCCCCTGTCGCCAAAAAAACTCATTTTTCCAACGAGGTCACTATGAACAAAATACCAAAGACAAAAACTCTTCGCAATTTGTGAGGTCCTTTTGGGGTTTTAACGAAGTGCCCCCCCTTAGATCCTCATTCCCGTGGATGACGAAGACCTCTGAGATCATCCCTACTATTTTTCGTGATGTCAGAAAAATCTGCTCAACCCATCGGCATTGCCGTTAAATTTGCCTTTCCTTTTTCTTACGCTGAAGTCATAGTGATCGATTTTCACGTGATTTCTAGACGTGAAAATGCGGTCCTTATAGCGCCGAAAAAACAATCCGCCTTTTTCATGCCCCGTCACATTGGTCCTAGCAATCTCCTGAGCTTTACCGCGAAACCCTGACACACTAGGGTCGCTCTTCTGCTCGACTGTCAAAGACACTCTGTCTACTCGTAGCAGAGGACCAAAGTTACGTGACGCCGGTGCTACGAGAGATCTTTCACTGATCCCGTCTTCCTCCGCCTTTTTCTTTGGCGCGTTGGGACGGCGTACGCTTTCTAGTGCTAAGAGGTCAGGCTGTTCTACAACCTGGTCCCTCTCATCCCGGTTTTCTGCCTCCAACTCTGGGAGTGCTTGCTCCCCGTCAGCTGCCTCTGGCTCTGGATCCCTCATCAACAAAGGGGCGACCTGACGCGATTTGGACCTCGTACACGACTGAACTAGCCCTTCTCCCAGTTGTTGACCCCTTTCGCGCAGCAGGAAATCTGACCGGTTAGAAAACAAATAAGGATACTCCAACGGGACTGTTTGCCAGACAGCCGCCTCTGTCACTAGCTCTCCGAACGGGCCAGTTATCTTTACTGTCGCCATAGGCAGACAGACACTGTGCTTTTCAAGCAGCTGCTTGATACAAACTACCTTTCCAGTAAAATCGGATGGCGTTACATACGACGGATGAACAACGTCCATCGTCGCTGCACTGTCCCGAAGCACCCTGCACGGCTTTCCGTTTACATGGAGCTCGTGAAGATAGGGACGAAGAAGCTTCAGGTCCCCGTCACTACAGTTCACGTACGAGAACACAACCCGCGGTTTCTTACATCTGGCCGCTGTGTGTCCCGGCTCCTGACAGTTGTAGCACAGGAACGGCTTCCTTGCCTCGAACTGCCCTGTTGGGCTTTTCCGCGCCTCGTCTCCGTTCGAGTGTTCTGCGCTCTTTTCTGGGACCTTTTGTCCTGCTTCGGGCTTCTCGGGCCCGTTTTCTCGCGAGCCGTCTCCCTGTCGGAAGGTCTTGCGCTGATCGCTCCGGCTGGGTTCGCTTTCCTCTCCGCTCAGCTTTCTACGCGTTGCATACTCTTCGGCTAGCTCAGCGGCCCTTTCGACAGTGTCGACTCCCACCCTGTCCTGCACCCAGAGCTTGACTGACTGCGGAATGCTACGAAAGAACTGTTCGAGGCACACACACTCGACTACCTTGTCTCGGCTTTCGTACACTTCCTTGCTCTTCAACCATTCTATCAGGTTGGTTTTAAGCCCGTACGCGAATTCCGAGTAGCCCTCGCTGCTCTTTTTGGATGCGTTTCTAAACCTTTGACGGAACGCCTCGGCAGAAAGGCGGTACCGCTTCAAAAGGCTGGACTCCACCTTGTCGTAGTCGTCCGCGTCTCCAGCACTAAGGCGCGCGACACCCTCTGCAGCCTCACAGGGCAACAAAGTCAAAAGCCGTTGCGGCCACGTTTCTGGGGCGAAGCTCAACTTCTCACATGTCCTCTCAAAGTTAACTAAGAACAGGCCCACGTCTTCCCCAACTTTAAACGGTTGCAGGAGCTTCTTCATTTGATACGACTCGGTCTCACTTGCTCGTACCGGAGCCCCAACTCTACTGTTCTGCGAGTTTAATCGCTGTTGTTCAATTTCGAGCTCTAGCCTTTTCAGCGCTCGCTCTTCTGTCGCAGCCTGCGCTCGTTCCTCTCTCGCTGCAGCCTGCGCTCGTTCCTCTCTCGCTGCAGCCTGCGCTCGTTCCTCTCTCGCTGCAGCCTGCGCTCGTTCCTCTCTCGCCGCAGCCTGCTCCTGCTCTCGTTCCTCTCTCGCTGCAGCTTGCGCTCGTTCCTCTCTCGCTGCAGCCTGCGCTTGTTCCTCACTCGCTGCAGTCTGCGCTCGTTCCTCTCTCGCCGCAGCCTGCTCCTGCTCTCGTTCCTCTCTCGCTGCAGCTTGCAATCGTTCCTCTCTCGCTGCAGCCTGCTCCTGCTCTCGTTCTCGTTCCTCTCTCGCTGCAGCTTCGCTCTTAGCGTTCTGAAGCAGTTCCCACGCAATTTTAATTTCCTCTGCTTCCGCGCTCTCTGAAATCGCTTTACTGATCTCAGATTTCTTCATCTTTTGCTCCACCTCCACACCCAATTCTTCACGTAAACAGAGTAAATCTGTTCTCAGTAACCTCATCAGATCCATGATCGCTGCTCTTTAGCTTTGGCTTTGCTATAAAACTTGTCGCGAGGTTGTACACAAACCTAGCGCACGAGTCAAACACTAAGGATTCCCGGCAGTTCAAAATTAATTACCCATAATCTGAAGCCTGGCGAATCTCAAAGCAAAGTCCAAACGCTCACCCACAGATGTAGCACGATGTCGCATGGTCCGATCCCAACCGCTGCCAACCAGTTGTTCGAGGCGGGGTTTAAGCCGCACGTCCGGAGGCTTCCTGGCTCGTGACGACGACCATTCCCCGAAGTGAAGAACCCAGGGGTCCAGTGGAGGTGGGAGAATTGGTAACGTAACGAACGGTTTAATTACATGGTTGCGATACAGTCGTCAAATCCGAGAGAACAACCGGAGCAGCCTCACGCTCCGCCTTATATAGGGTTCGTTTTCTCCCTCACTCTCCGCCAGGGCAGCAGGTGCAACCGCCAAGTGCGTTGCAGCAAAGTCCGCCGCGTCGTAGCCAGAAGTGCGTCGTAGCCATGGTTCTCCGCAGTTAGGCCATGCCTCTCTCCCCTTCCGGAGCGCATGAACCCACACGCACACACACACACGTCCCGTTGACGTCACGGACGCGTTGAGACTCGTTTTGGACAGGCTTCGACAGATGGGCGACAGTCCTGAACAGATCGTGACTCGTTTCGGGCAGGCTCCAACAGGCGGGCGACTGTCCTGAACAGATCGTGACTCGTTTCCGTAGCGTTGAAACTCGGAAGAAGGTCGCCGAAGGTTCCATTCTTAACACTACTAAGATTGAAAAGAAATGCGGTTCAAAAAATGGCTAGTTGTTACAGTCCTTTCCTGGGGGGCTATGTTGCACGTTTTGGACTCCCAGGAGACTAGGGAGAAGGAAGTGACGTAGGGGTGAATGAAGGTATCAACGTTCTTCTCAGATACCGTCATCAGCGACTCCACCAATCAACATCCAAAGAGCGTTGTTGACGTCACTTCCTTCTCCCTAGTCTCCTGGGAGTCCAAAACGTGCAACATAGCCCCCCAGGTCTCTTACTTCCTGTAGATTTGAGGGGTTGGTCTTCCGTGTTTAATCTTTTTATCTCGCCTTCATCTCCTCGGTTACTCAGCAGCACTTAAGATGACAGTTTGCGACGCTCCGTCGCATTTCAAGTTACCGGCAAAACTATACATTATAATGTTCCAAACAGGAAATAACGCGAAACGGGGCTCATCTTGGGCAGAAAATGTCTACGTCTTCTACGACTTCGAAGGCGGTCATTTCTCGTTTTTAGCAAAATCAAGGCAGACCCATGTAAGTGCGTAATTTATTCACTAACTTGACGACCCCCCAAGAAGTTTTGTTAATGTTCCAGGACTTCCCGTCCATCAATGAGGTATTTATTTGTTTCGGCGGCGGTAGAGAGTCTTTTTTCTTTCGTTAGTCTGGTACTGCGACCAAATCGCCGGTGCCTTGGGGTTAAGCTCTTTGAAAACTTGCGTATGCTGAAATAGAATTAGTTCACCTTCGGAGTTTACAAAATCGTTTTTGTTCAAATAATGTGTGTTGCTTGACAATTTAAGTTTTCCTATTTCGTGTCATATTTGATACTTGCGACACGTATACAGGTTTGCAAAGCACTTCATCATTATATGCGTTCAAGGAGCATAGTCTCGTTAAAAAATGTATTTAAGTTGGCAGGCATTCAGTCTTTTTGACATAAGACTGGTGGCAGCTGTTAAAACCCGTTTACTCTAGTGATGTATAGCTCCTGGTTAGCTCAATTGGTAGAGCGCTACGCTGGAAATGGAGAGGCCCGTTGTTCAATATCTGAACCAGGCGGATCTTCTTCAGTGGCGCACCAGTCACCTAGTTCTGTTGAGAGATCTGTGTTTGTCCTTTGTCCTCCTTGTTCCCCCTTCTCCATGTAATATTATCGTTATTCTGGTCCAGCTCCCTGCACCTTTGCATAAGTCGCAATAATATTTTAGTATGTATACCTGTATCTCTATTCCGGGTTACTTTGATGCGTTTCTGCTAAAGTATCTCGAGCATTTACTGTTACATAAAATACAAATGTATCTCAGGATCTGTACTTGGGCCTTAGAATACACAGCCTTAGTGTTTCATTCGAGGATAATTTTTGAGTATATATCCCTGCCCAGCCCTGAACGAGACACGCACACGTAAGTAGAAAGATTTCGTTTTCTCCAGTTTTAAGTTCCGACTTGATGACGTCTAAGTAAATGATGAGGTTTAGTGTTCCAACTACACGAAGAGTTTTGTTCGCTGCCGGTCTTCATATATTTACGCCCTTGTCAAGGCGCATCAACAAGACGTTTTGCATGAAAATATCGAGGTACTTTCGCCTCCCATTCTTGAGGAGTCAGGGGTAAGTATATACAATATATTATATATGTCTAAGTGCGATGCGATGCAGTTTAAATATAGTTATGGAGCAGCTTTCAGTGCCCTGTCACCGTTGTAAATTAGCTAATTTTTCTAGCTTCAGTTATGTAATAAAGTAGCGTGCACACGAGAGGCTAACGCCAACCCAGTTCCTCATTAAAAATTAAACAAGGACCTTCACTCAATTTAAAGAGAAGTACTTTGTAGAATTTTTGCGGTGGAGACGAGAGGGAGGTTCTCTTCCTATTTTTTTATTGAGATTAGTCAGCATCAACGAAGAAAGTGTAAAAGCACAGGCGAGCTGGTGAAGAAATTCCATCGTAAACCGGAGACATGGCAAAATAAAAAAAAAACGAACAAAACAACAAGTCTTAAACAGCTTCTAGTTTCTTTGAACACAACCTCTCTTATATGTACACCACGACCCTCATCTCCAAATCCAAAACACCTCCTCTTCACTCGGTCACCGACTTCTCAGACCAAACCAGTGACACGTGCTACCTCCATTCCTTTCACCCCAACCAAAAACTGACCCTGACGACCTGAATTCAAACCTATGATAACAGGCATCTCAAACACAAACCCTGCTAACGTTAAAAACGCCTCGCTCCACACAGAAAAAACAAAACAAAAAACGAATGACACATGTTATCTTTCTTCCTTTTACACAAAGCCAAAATCTGACCCGACGACCTCCATTCAGAGGCGACCAGCCCACACCCGATAACAAGAATCTCAAACACAAATCCTGCTAACGTTCAACCCCACTCCCCTGGCCCCCATAAAAATAAAAAAAATCCTTTTAGAGACACAGAAAGCGCTTCAGTTCGCTATCAAAAGCTAAGGACGGTGTGCTTACTCAGTTGCCACGCGCCATAATACACAAGGTCTCCCTCACAACTCTCCTACCATTTTCTTTCTACTTAGACAAAACCTGGGTATCTCCCCCCCCCCCCTTTCCGGCCGACAGTCATTGCAGTCTACATGTTTAGCTATTTCTGAATGCTGCGCATTGTCTTTTGCTGCCCTTTGTTCCAGCAACCTTTCACTCAAACAACGACCAGTTTGCCCTACATAAGACAGCCCACACCGCAACGGAATGTCGTACACCACTCCTACCTGACAAGTTACATCGGGGTTTTCGGTGTTTCTTAAGGCAACCTTGACGACCACCTAAAAGGGGGTTAAACTTTCCAATTTATGTTGTGCTTTGAAAACTAAATTTACTCCGAACCTCTTAGCCACTGACTTTAAATTATGAGATATCCTATGATAGTAAGGCACACAGACAACATTCTTCACAACCGGTTTTTCCACGGAACCTAACTAAACTTTCCTAGCACCTTAAGCATACCACTATACTCCGTTTCGCCTTATGGTGTACCGCAGCGAAGGCTAGAAGCGCGAGCTCATAGCGTTGGCAGCTGCCCTTGGTGCACCGAGAGCTTGTGCCGCCGAGGTGTGCCATAGAGCAAGGAGCTCGCGCTTGTAGCCTTTCCTGCGGTACAACACAAGGTGAAACAGAGTATAGCAATTATATCCTGGTGATGGACCGTTTCCAAAAGACGCAAAATGGTGCTTGGCAGAAGGTGTTGTCGGTTTTTATCCAAAATTGTCTAACCGGAGTGGAGGTAAATAGCCCGCTATCACTGAGAAACTCTGAGCAATTAATTGAAATATTGAATCCACATCACGGGAGAAGGTGCGAAGTGATAACTTTAAATATCAAGGATCTTTAGTATTCTATGAATAAGTCGGAGCTTTTGATAAGGGTAATGAGGTGGTGAGATGACCATCTAGTGAAGTTTCAGTCTTTCTGTGGAATTGATGTAGAGAGCTTTATGAGCATTCTGGAGTTTTATTTAGAGCCCACTGTTATAGACTTTGAAGGTGCTCTTTTTATCCAAAAAGAGGGAGTGTGTATTGGGTCATCAATTGCACCAGTGTTGTCCGAGAATTTTTTGAACAAGGTGGATGCTCACGTTGACACGTTTGTGCGGTCTTTGCCGAGTGTAGCTGTTGTGGTCCGTCGCTATGCAGTCGACATTTTGATTTGTGCTTTCGAGGAAACGTTGGCAAGGACGGTTAGGAAGTCTATAATAGGAAAGTGCCTCAATTTGACGTTCATGGAGGAAAGTACTCTTCAGGGCAAGATTCAGTACTTAGACCTCTTACTACACACAGAAAAGTGCTTGTGCTGGAGGTACGGCAAGGAATCGGCAAAACTCTTGTTGTCGGCTGACAGCCGCAATCAGGTTTAATCTCACGTGAGGAAAGAGCCAGTGTACAATCCTAGACATGTTGACAACTGATATAAACTCTCAACAAATAAAATTCAGTTCTCTGCCACCTTTGTGTCTTTCTTTTTGCAGTCAACACAAAAAAAAAATCAGTCAAATAATACGTTTATGAGGTTTCATCAAAAGCAAGCATTTTGCGAAAAAAAGTCGTGCATGCTTACGTCGACGGGTGACCCCAGATACGAAAAAGTGAGTAAAAGCCGATATATAAAGCATTAGATGAACATAAATGTCTACATGAGTTCTAGTCTAAGCACGCAATACGAAAGTTTGCAAGAGTAAAGTATGTTATACCTAAATAAACGATATTTACTTTCGATGGGCCAGGTGAACGAAGATTACACCACACACAAAAAACACCATTCACCAGCAGTGGGAATGGTGTAATCTTTGTTATCTTTGTTCAGCTGGCTCATCGAAAGCTATGAACCAACTAGCTCAGCTTAAGCCCGTTACAAGATACTGTATTTACTTGCTTGAGCGGCATAATGTTGCAGCATTTTCAGTCGACATTGAGAAATAGATGCATGTTTTGGAGTTACGTTTAACTCCCATAGAGTCTATCAGTAATATTGCGCAACATGTTTATGTTTTTCGGCTAAAGGTTTTGCTATACGCTTTCAATCCCTGTGCTGACAACTTTTTTCGGGGGAGTCCCGTCTTTCTTTAACGATGAACAAAGTATATAATAAACTGCACTCGTCAGCGTCAACTAGCTTTGATTACGTTAGAACAGAGTGTAAGCTAACCCAGCTTTGACTCCGTAGCACAAAATAGTGTACGCTGACTATTCGATCACCATTCTAATATTTACGAGTCCACAGGCCAGCGTGCGATCTTTTCATCGCAGCACGCGGATGTTCGTCGCTTCGGAACGTGAGCAAATCACGAGCCAGACGCACGAACACTGAAAAAAGAAACCGGCCAGCGTACCACCTGGGCGACAAACAGAAGCAGCTGGCGCCGACCACATTCAAGCTCATGCAGCTTGGATGGGAAGGTATCTTGGCAGGCTTGCAACCTATCGTGCTCACTTCACGAACACCGAGATTCCAAGCTTGCCAACATGCATTCGCCTGAATGCTGCATGCATTTGAATTTGGGCGATGTCGGTAGCTGTTACTTTTCGCCCAAGTAAGACTGGAGCACAATAGTTACGGCGCGCGTCCTCAAGCCTCTACATAAGTATAGCGCAATCAAGACGTGCAAATAGCGCAAGTAGCGCAATCAAGATTGCCCCAAAATATGAAACTGATTTGCGAATTTGAAGTTATTGTTTTGCTGAGAAAATAATTGTGAAACGAGACAAACAAAGGCTCAATAAATTTTAATGAACGCAATGAGAGCAACGTTTTTTCGGCACCACGTTGAGGAGGCAGATAGTTTTTGAGCCTTGTCGATGGTCAAGGGATGGTGTTCAGGTTCCCTTTGGTTGGTTACACAAGAATAGGACGCCGTTCCACTCTGTGGAAAAAAAAAAGAAACAAACAAATATAGTACATTCGGTGGACAGATCATTTTTTTGTACTTTTATGTCCCATTGATCACTCAATCATAAAGGTTCCTTTAGCTAAGGGACCTTTATGTCGTCAGCGAATCAGTTCGCGATCCTCAGCGCGTGATATGTGCTCGCGACCCAAGGGCGCTGGCTCATTCGCCGACTGCAAAGTGACCTATGTTAAAGGTACATTAATGCTGGCAGTGGAATAGGGCATAAGTGCTTGTCCGTTTTATAGGGGCGCGAAGCAGAACGTATATTGTTTTCGCAATCTCGTCGTGCTTGTGACATTCTAAAAAGTTACGTTAAATTACGGCCGCAAAAAATAATGGCATTTAAAACCCCAGATTCGGTTTAGTTTGCAATGAACCGGCCTAACTGGCTGAGTCTACATGGATTCGACAGAAGCGAATTGAATCGAGATGTGCCGTATATGATTAGGTAGAAGAGGAAGGGAAAGGAGGATCGGGGCAGCGTGGTTGGTCACCTCTCGACTCGATGAGCTACGGGCGCATCCACGGAAACGTAGCCTATGTCTCAATATAGTGAGATATTGGTGTACGGTCAATTTTGCTTACACTACCCTATGTTATGTAACATTACCTATGCCAGCGTAAGCACACATTACCGTACACCTATATCTCACTATAATCAGACAGTTCAAATTTTACTGTCTAAATATAGAACACATATAGTACTGTAAAGCCCTTAATGCACGCAAGCCCTTAATTTTCGCGAAAATTGCAAATTGAAAAATTCGCGAAATTTAAGGCCACAGGAAAGTTTTGTTCCTCAAGAGTTTCAATGCAGGCGCATGAAATTCGCGAAATTCAGTGGCTGCGTTTATGTCCTCTGTAACCGATTCACGAAGAATAGGGGATGCACAAATAGGGAATTTTGCAGTACAAAAAAAAAAACAATAAATAAATAATTAGGCCTGAAAGTGCCGTAGAAGCAAACATAACTTTTGTTTATTCGCAACCTTCACGACCTATAGGGGGCGCACTTGTGTGTATCAAAATGGCTGTCATCTGGATGATCATCGTAGAACAGGGGTACGAGGCTGGATATGCTACGCGTAAGTAATTTTAGTTTTGCTATATATGAGCAGTACTAGAGCCTTACGTTATTTTTTCACCCCATGAAGGTGTGGGCAAGCCCATTTATTATGAGGCCAATCATCCAGGAGTTAGGCAACGCGATTCTCACACCATCACTGAAGTTGCGAACTCCAACGGCACTTTCAGCTCCGATGAATTCCGGAGAAAAGCTCTCCCACTTCTTTGCGTGTCTGGAAGAAAACTGCTCAGTTTTTGCGCCCTTAATTGGAGTCGTTATTATTATAGACCAATCGTGATATCATGCATACAGGCGCCTTCTGCACATGCAGGCTACGTGGGGATATCTAAGTAAAACACTCCACTGCAGCCCTCGTTTTGATGGCCGTTTCCACGGTACTGTCATCATAATTAATTCATATGTAGCCGGAATGGGGGAGAGTGTTCTCTTTTCCGGATTCCTAAAATTAAAAACGTTTTTTTATTCATAAAGACAGCGCGAAAAGTGGAGACGTAGGCAATGCTTGTGCAATGGTTGGCTACTGCAAATAATTTAATTCATTCTCTAACAACCTAATAACTTCTCAAGCTGCATTCGACTAACGTAGTTTTATTTTCCACTGCAAGGTTTTTTTAAATTATCTTAGTGATAGAGTTACTTTAATATTTTGATTACCACTTTGTGCAGGATGCTATATTAAAGAAATATATTTATCTCCCAGTGAAGTGCAGAATGACCGCAAGCAGATATAAAATCCGGAAATGCTTCAGTTGAGTGACGCTCGGTTCGCAGAATCGTAGGTGACCTTCTCTCCTCATGTGACAATCTTGCGGGGAGTGCTTCTTGGGTAAGCGTTTCTCTTGTCGGCTTTTTTTCCAGTGAACGTTCCTGCACCATCCTTCTTTGCTCCCATGCTCTGTGGTTGACCTCCCCAAACCAAATCGCAAAAAAAAAAAGTATCTTTACGGCATTTGTATGGCCTGGTGCTTCGTCTATTTTTTCTTTGTAAGATTAAAAAAACAAAAAAAAAAAAAATATAACAGCACACTTGCCTCAGTCAAATAACTCGATGAGTCGCAGAGTAACGGACGTTTTGTTATTCCTTTAGCCTCGACGAGAAGACTGCAACACCGCACTAGCTCCCGCAGCCATTTGTTTGAACAATGACTACCAAAGCGCGCAACAAACTGGCTTCTCATCATTTATGCTGTCGTGATTTAATAGCGTTTACCTTAAAACATCGGCGTCAACTTCTCTTCGCGTGCTCCTTTAGCCAATTATGTCTCGCCACATAACAAGGAGGTGACCAAAATTATACCATCGCGGTACTCCTGGAATGTAGTAACCACACGTCGTTAGAATCCTCAAAGACTTGCAGGGTACCGCAATGGAAACTGAATAATCTCGCTAGAGTGAGCGAAGTCAATGGTTTCTTTAAGATATGATATGCTTTATAATGGAGATCGAAATCGCTTAATTGTATCCACCCGTGCGTCCTTCCGCGTATTTTCCGACAAGTTTAGGGGATAAATATGTACACCGTGAAAAGATTTACGTTAAGTGATCTATACGTCATTTCAGTTTCCCCGCTAAATCTAGCGGGAAAAATAAGTCTTGTGTCCCAAACACCATTTGTATTTTCCCGATAAATTCAGCAAGGAAATTGACGTCATGTGAACTGATTACCAATTCAGTTTCCTCGCTTAATTTAGCGTGGAATTATAAGCCACGCCACACACCAATTCTGTCTCCCCATCCCTCTTTTCCCTTCCCCTCCATCTATTTTAGCATTCCTTCCTTCCCCTCTCTCCCCCTTCCTCTCCCCTCCCTTTCTTCGTACCTCAAATTCTTTCCGAAATAAAAGCGACCTGAAGAAACAAAAATGAAGGACAAGTAAAACTGTGCAGACCAAACGCTGTTTTTGATGCGTCCTTAGATTTTTTTCGCGCTGTTTTTTAATCGAGATGCATTACCAACTAACCCGAGTGTGTACAATCTTACAAATGCACTTCCTTTCTCGTTCCCCCTTCCTCCTCCTCTTTCCTCATCTCTTCTCCACCGCCCTATGGTACCCTTAATTTCCTTCCTCCCATCCTCCTTCCTTTGTCATATGATACAAATTCAATTTCTCCATTTCTCCTCCTCCCTTCGCTCTCTTTCTTTACCAGCCCTACTGAAAAAACCGTCTTTGGCGCCCACCAGGAATTTCAAATGTTTTGTATGTCCCCTTCTAAAAATTTTGAGGGACTTGAGATGTTCGTCGAAGGTTTCTAAGGGGCCTGACGTAATATTTACTTTTTTGAGAGACCAGTGGGGTCTGAAAATGCTTTCCGTGAAACCAGAGCACCAATCAAAATCGTTTTAAGGCTGAGGACCCACAGCGGCCATCTTGAAAAAGCTTAAACTTTGAGCCCTAGATGGCGACACCAATCCGTGTGGTCGAGAAACTCTGGTATCACTCGTGGCACCGATGTTCCTGCTAGTCCCCCGTGCACTTTGCACGTTCACCGCGTGCTCTCGACCACGTCACGCGGTGCCAGCGCTTCCTAGTTCGCTCGGCTGTTAAGCAAAACAAGCTAGCCCAGCCGGCTCATCTCTCGCAGGATACCAAGCTCAGAGCCGTTTATTGAGAGAGTTTGGCCATACATTGGTTTGAATAGGCGAGCATCTCGGGGCCAACCACAGGCCGCGAAACAGCCCCTAGCGGTGGTCGTGTGCTCTAAATTTGTGACACGACTATACTTCGTTTCACCTTATGTGCGAGCGAAGGCAAAACTGGAAGCGCGAGCACGGAAGCTCCGTGCGTTCAGGCTTTGCTCGAGCGCGCGAGCTGGGGAGAAATGCAAGAAGCGCTGGTCTCACGCTTCTAGCTTTGGCTTCGCTTGCAGATAAAGGGAAACGAAGTATAGACTTTTCCAAAAACGAGCTTGTGGCCGGAGCCATTTTGAGCGTTCGTGCGTATGGCGCGTGCTTTGCTCGCTTTCCGAAGCGACGAACACGCACGTGCTGGACTGTGAAGATCGCACGCTCGACTGTGATTTTGTAAACATTGAAAAGGTCTATAATTTGAGCCGTGCCGAGCGGAGCTCCGCGTCTCAAGACGCTCGTGCACCCCACCCTTTGCACTGCTTTCTTTCAGCCAGTCTCAGGACGCTGTTCTAGCAGTGCAGACAAAGGCATAGGCACGAGAGCGTGGCTTTGGAAAGTGCCTCCTATGCACGAGGTCTCGTACAAACAAAAGCGTTTCGCTGAGCTAGGCTCACGCGCCTGTGCCTTTGTCTTCACTGCAGACATTTGTGAGATGGAGTAGAGGTCTCCTGATTGGTCGACGCTGTGTCACAAATTTAGTTTACGCTCTAAGCGTGGGGGGAATATTCGGCGCTGGCGGCGGCCTTTGCTCCGCCTATTGTCCAAACTCTCCTAATATACGGCTCTGACCAAGCTGTGTGACTTCTATTCTCTGATATGGGCTTCTGATCCGTGGTGCACAAATTTCCATATGCTCTTGTGCAAGACTTCACAAAGTGAGAAAATATCTTACGGCATATTTATTAAAATAGAACGACCAATCAATCCCTAAATCAGCAGCCCAACGTTTCGAAGCCTGTTCGGCTTCTTCTTCAGGGGCGACTACGAAGGAAAGGAGCCGCACTCTTCTTTTTCCTCTATGGCGGAGGCAGATGTGCACGATCCATTTTGTTTCCTCTATGGCCGTTTTTTTGATGACACGTGGTGGAGCCTGTTCACATACAGAGGCGTCCATGCGCCAAGAGACGTTTTAGCGTGCAACCCTACCCTTGGTTAATGTGATTCTGAACCAACAGATGGCGGTGGGGTCGCCTTCCAGGCCTGTACATCAATGCGAGAAATCGTGTGTGGTGGCGCTTCGATACAGTGGGGTATTTTTCTATATCCTGAATTTGACATCCCTGTTCTCTTAACGAAAAAATGGTCAGAGTGCAGGCGAGCTGGTGTAAGTTGAACATGATTGTAAACCTGAGACTGGGGCAGAAAGAGAACACATCAGAAGGTAGAAAAAGAGGAGGCAACGTCTCAACGTTGCCTCCTCTTTTTCTACCTTCTGATGTGTTCTCTTTCTGCCCCAGTCTCAGGTTTACAATCATGTCCTGTTCTCTTGTTTGGTTTTCTCTGCACGAGCTTTCTTCAGAACGCGCACGGCTGCGCCAGTTTTCGTGCAAGGGGGCCAGTAGCCTACGCCCCGAGCTGACGTCTCCAGCAAATGGGGGCAGAACAAAACGCGAATATCGGCCTTAGCCAAATGGCGAGACACATGCACAACAAAACCACCGACGCGTTGAAGAATATAAAATTGCCTGTGCGCCGTTATTGGAGATTTCAGAGGCCAATTACACATATTTTAATGTGATCAGGTTTATATTGACACGAGTGAAGGTGACGAGAGGACGAACAGTGAACAGAAAAATGAAGGGTTTAATCGGCGAACTCGTGCCAAACAAAAAAAGTAAAGAAAGAGCGTCGAGGTAGCAGAAAAGCAGGCGCCGATTCGGCAGCATAACACAAAGCGAGAGGGAGACTGACTCGACAAGGTCGTTGGGAGCAGCTTATCTACAGTGCGTCAACATCTCGAAAGTTCGGCAAAAAAGATTCGAGCTTCGCGCGCTTGGGGTGAGGATGAACTGGCACTTTCGAAAACAAGAAAGCAGGGCGAAAGTTACGTCTGGTGCAAGAATGAGCGCGAATCTTCTAGAAGTCCGTGACCGAGCGTTGCTTTCTCGGCTCTGCGGGCGGCAATAGTGACCTGCCTGCCTTTTTGTCGTGCATGTGTTTGGCTCTTTGTGGATTTATAGGAAAACGTGATGACGTGATAGACTTGGGTTTCCAAAATTCTAGCTTGAGAAATTAACTGCATAAAAAATAAAAAAAAAAACTGTTTTTGGGCGGTGCAGTTGTCTTATTTAGGTAGCTGGGGGATTATTGTGACCAAAACCACGAGACTGGAAAACACAAAAAAATGACACTCAGCTTTAGATGTACAGTTTGGTAAACCCAAAGTAGGACTGGTGCGGGAGTCATAATAAAAAAAAATGCCGAGGTTAAAAATTAACTCACAGCAATAAATGATAATAATTATTTCAATAGGAATTCAGTGATAAATGCAATGACTGGCCAGGCAAAGATTCTGGGTCTGCGGATAGCTTTTGCACATAGTTTAAACAATGTACAGGTTGTCACAAAAAAAAAAAAATTAGTCTTTTTTTTTACCGCAAGAATAAACTAGGCATCGCCGAACGCTCATTCCCCGCCCAAAGGTTGCGCTATAGGTCACAACCAGATTTTAAAGTTTCAGCCCGATTCGATACCTTATTCAGAAGTTATAAGTGATTTTCTGAAAAGTTCAATGGGAAAATGGCGGCCGACAGAGTTTTCGAATACATGGGGCTCTATAGGCACCAGAAACCAAAAACGGGCGAAAATGGGCTCCATTTTTCCAATGAGATTTTCTGATAATCACTTATATCTTTTGAATAAGGTGTCCGTTCGGGATGAAACTTTGGCATCTGGTTGTGACTTAGCGCTACTTTTAGGCGGAGAATGAGCGTTAGGCGATGCGTAGTTTATTTTTGCGGTAAAAAAAAAAAAAAACTTAATTTTTTTAGTGACATCTGGTACCAGTCTTAATTTGGTGATTTATGCGCGCAAGTAGTGGTGTGCAAAAATGAAAAAGATGCAAAAGGGTAGAGTTTGACGTTGTATAAAATATAGTGTAGCACGCACATGGTACGCTGATTAAGAATAAAACAGCCCTACATTTTACACTAGCGTTAAGCGTATCGAAAGTTAAGGGTGCATCGAAAGCTAAAGCTTGTACACATATACTGCTCAGGCCGTTATGTTTGAATGCTCATAGTACTTTATTGCCCTCAGATTTGGTGTAAGTTGTCTCCTGATTGCTTACAACAGAAAGAAAGAAACATTCTAACTCTGGGTTGATAGAAAAAACTCCACCTGCTGACAGCTACCAATCATCTCGGCGCCGATTATGGGTATTCACTGCATGCTAACGGTCGTGTGCGTAGAACGAGTTTTTCCCACGTGATTTCATATGACAAACAACAACGTTTACTCAGGCAAGCGGTCACATGTGAAGCTCAGAATATTTTGTATTGATTGTGGCACACGTGGTAAGTAGCATAGTTTTTTTTTTTTTTTTGCAATCCGCGAAATAGAATGCTCCTGGGTTACCTTGGTCTCTAATGCATGTAGCACACAAAAGAGCACGAACTGAATCGCAGTGCAAAACGAAAACAATTATGATAAACAGGCGTATAATCACGCGAAAACTGAGGGCATTGCACATATACAGAAGTTAAGCTTTGTTTCAATAAATACATTACCAGTAAAGTATTTGGATTTATCCTGCGAGCGAAGCGGAACATACAAGGGCGAGCATACTGCCCTGAACATTCTTCCAGTGAACAAGCGCACCATCCAAATCATCGAGCTCGCTTTTATAGCTTTTAGTGCGCTCAAACCTATAAAAACACAATTATAATCAAATCTATTATTTCAATTATTTTTATTAAGTGCGCCTATGTATGTGTGTGTGTTTTGTCTTTGGCGTTCACGTGCCATTTTCTTATTTATATAACATTTTTTCAGAAGTCCGACAACTATACTCTGTTTCATCATAAGTAAGAGCCACATAAAAATGTCAAAAAAAAGAAAACGAATGCCAACACGCGAACACACATTAAAAATGCAATGTATTAGCGCATTCAAAATTAGCCGTTAGCCTTCAGAGAGCAGGAGTTTCGTAGGGCGACATTGTTACCCGCTAAAGGTTATAAAAAGTGCAGTGGAACTGTTAGCTCGGGGTCTTTAACGTGCATTACGCAGTACATGTGGTACACGATTGCACGACGATAGGATGCAGATGGGCGACTGAGCCCAGGGTCCCTGAATAAAGCTCCTTGATAGAGGCGTCTTTTACAAGTACCGCCAGCCATTGTTGTGGAAACGCCCAAGACACGTGCCACGAGTGGCTGCTCCGCCGTCATTCGCTTTCAGGGGCCAGTCATTTTAGTGCTGCGCCGCCATTTGCCTTCAAGGGCCGCTCGAGACACGGGCCTCGTGCACTGGCACCTTTCAGGTTATTTAAAAAACCAACGCAAACGCATGGAGGGGATTTAGTTCCTACTGGTTCTGCAGCGTGAGCTCCGTGCTTTGAACGGAGCTCGCGCTCGAGCAGTTCTCCACGTGCCCTGAGCTGCAGTGCCTCAACACACTCGGCCAATGATCTCCCACCGCACTTGGTTTAGAGCTAAACCAAATGAGCTACGCTTAGAGTATCGGCACTTTTTCCCCCGATATTGTTGTGGGCGCCGCCATCATGGTGGTTAGTACAAATCAAACGCAACTGCCGATCGTCATGAGTCAAAAGTGCGACTTCCTCAGCATTAGTTTTGGTGTCGGGAAGTCACGTAATATTGCTTTGCTTTGTCGCGAAATGTTTAAACGTTTGTGGAGGACGGGAACGCGTTTCTTGTGATTCCAGATAAAGCTTCAGCTAATTGACGACCATCATTTCAAGCACCAAGATGTGTATGAAGCATAGCTTATTTAGTGGCTCTAGTTTAGCCCGACCGCATAGGCACAGAAAGGGAACGAACAGCTTGACCCCCCCACTCTTGGCGCTGCTTCAGTGGCTTCATCAGCCCGTAGCGTTGGCTGCGCTCCGAACTAAGGTAAAGCAAAGAAAATATTCAGATCTTAGGATTGCACAAGCCAAACCAACAAAAATCACTTAACACGCCCCAATAAAAAAGAAATTACGGGTTTATTTTGACTAATTGGAGATCTTTTGACGTGCAACCGAAATCTCAGATTGGCCTCCGTCGGATTGCGGGCACCTCGGCCGATATTTAAACCCGACAAATATGGATTCATGGGCCAGCGCGTTGTCTCAGAGACACTGAGACGATTTAATATTTTGTATTTGTTTTAATAACATTGCCTCTTAAGAGCCACCGAGGTGGCTTTTGATACAAAATATAGTCAAACCCTTCCGACAAGCATAGTTTGATTGCGAAAATGATTTTTGCAAATGATAAAAACATTAAAATGTTTGCGCATAAGTGGCGGAAGTCAGAAATGGCAGAATACATTTCATAGCTCCCATTTCAATTGGATCGCCTCGGGCATGTGTACCGACGCACAATAGAACGCGCGCAAAAGTAGCTGTGGTGCGCTCGCAGCCTCGCGCTTCGTGTTCTGACATCTCTGGCTCGCTCACTGAGGTCATCCAGGCATCTGACACCCTGACATCTGGCGCTTTTTTTGTCTTTCACGTGGCGTTCCAAGCGGCACACTGACGGAAAATGCGCATCAAGCTGTTCTTGAACAGGTGTCGCCATCTGTACTTTATATTAAGAAACTACGATTTGCCGTAACTGAATGGGAAATGTTTGATGTCTTATAACCTTCGTAACGTGTAATATATCAATATGGAAGTTCTGAAATCGGTAATATCGAAGAATGCTTCATAATTGAATGTCTCGTTATTTTGATATGTTGACGTGATTCCGTTTTTATAAAAAAACCCATAAAATAATACCAGTTTAATTTTTATTTTTTATTTTATAATATACATTATTTGTACAGTTCGATCGTTGCTTACCTTTTTAATTTATTACATCCAACCGAACGCTCACGTAAAATATGGTGGATAATGGGACGTCATAACTCGAGAATACTTTTTTTCAATATTAGAGACTTTGATTTATTAAACGTTGAATGATTACCTACAACTAAAAATAATCGTAATATCGAGACATTAAAGTATTCGTTGAAAAACATCTCTTTAACTTGACATTCACTTAGTAATTGTAAGATATATAGAAAGAAAGTTATAAGCCGTCAAAAAAGCGCCAAAACGTCATGCACAGTGGGTTGCACCTTAATATTTGTTGGCGTGGTCTGAATGTGCCAAGATTCAAGGAAGAGCCTCTGGCGGGGGTTCGTCTCGATGTCCAGGATTCAAGGAAGAGGCTTGAGGCTCTTCCTGAATCTTGGTACATTCAGACCACATCCAACAAAACATTAATAGGGTTCTTGGCTCATTGCTATCTGTATGTGTGACCGGGCTCCACCACGTGTCATAAAAAACGGCCTAGACGAAACAGAATGGATCGTGCATATTTGCCACCGCCATAGAGGAAAAAGGAGATAGCTGCTCCTTCCCTCCATAGTCGTCCCTGAAGAAGAAGCCAAACAGGCTTTGCAACGCTGGGCCCCTGATTTAGGGATAGGGTGGTCGTCCTATTTTAATAATTATTGAACCCAGCCAACCAGACTTCTGTGTAATTTTTACTTTTAATATCTTTCGGCCTGAACTGTTAATTGTTCGTGAATAAAAGCCAACAACATATGCTTGGCCTAAACGTTTGGCATGAAATTCCTTTCAAGACACAATTTGACGAGGACGTCTGCTAGGAAGGTAGTGATGCTTGGCGATTGACTTTTCTGATCAATACGATAAGAATTGAAAAGCGACTGGATGTTATAGAATACTGCTTTAATGAACAAAACATTTGGAGCTCGAACTAACTCCAAATGGTTGAAAATATTTCAAAACAAGACTCCAAAATTGAAAAAAAAAAAAAAAATGAACGTTGTCCGTTGTGTTGTCCTTTGTTTATTCCTTTTCCCCACACTCAAGGTTTTGTCTAAAAATTATCTTTCGCAGAAAGGCGCCGCATACTGGTTAAATTTAAGTGCCTACATAAAAGCTGTGCTACAGACAACTGTAATTCTTGAGGGGCAGACAAAGCTAGGTAGTTTGAATAGATCGTTCCGATATCTCCGATAACTATAGTCGATACTTCGCCGCACCTTTGTGCATGCGTACGCTGTTGCTATCTAAGGGTAAAACGTATCTGGATGTTTCCATCTCAATTCAAGCATAATTTGGGGTCAGTACTGTAATTTTACAAAAAATATATAATTTTTGTGTACATTCTTAATATGGAAGACAACGCAAACGGCAAACTTCGCAAATTGTTCCTGCTATTTACGATTGAGGCGGCCGAGGCCAGAACTAACGTTTCTCCGACTTGTTTGGGATCACACGCTCGGTCGCAATTTTTTTACTTCTCAAGAAATGCACTAAGACTCTCCTCTGACACTTTTTATTTTTATTTAATTTACCAATATGAAATCTTTTTTCAATCTTGCATTTTAATATAATAAAATAAAATGTCCAATAATCTCCCCTTAATGATTTTCGGAAATTTATATACCTTTATACGACTAGAAAGCTCAATTCAAGCGATTTTTACTTAATATAATTTAAATATTATATGTACTGTACATATGAAGATGTCCTACATACACTTGCTTCATTTACCAAGGTAATATCGTGATCAATCATGAAATGTAAATAAGATATTTTGTGTTGTGTATGTAACCGGAAATAAAGCTTGAATCTTTTAAATTGTGCGTTGCAAAACGGCAAGCATTGTTGCGGATTAAAATAACTTTTACTTTTAACTGCAGACAACTTAAACTATCTTTAGGCAAACGTGTTAGGCATTATTTTTAAATAATTGACTATATTGATGCAGGAATATTGTGCAGAATAGCGCCTATGCGAGAACGGTGTTACAGCACATTACTTATATGTTTAAAGTTTCAAATGCAGTCATACAAACAAAATGCAATATTTTCTATTTTTATTTGTCGATAAGGCACAATCATAAGTTGCTACTAGTAAAACACGAATTGAATAAAAAAAAGCTTTCTTTAAAGAATATGTTTCAAATTCGCTAGGTTTCTGAAACTTTTGCTCATTCAAATATACAGCGTGTTCCACCAAATATTTACTCATTTTCAGCGCGAAAATTAACTACGTGACACCGAACGCTTATTCTCCGCCCAAATGTAGCACTAGCGGTTCGAACGATATGCCAAAATTTCAGCACTGACCGTTACCTTTTTAAGAGTCATAAGTACTTTTTTCGATATTTCAATGGGCAAAAGGGGCCCGGTTTCGTGCGTTTTCGGTTACTCGCGCCATAAGATATATTCCAGAGCTCTGTCGGCAGGTATTTGTCCATCAAAAATTAAAGAAAATTCAGAATTGGGAAATTATTAACGGTTAGTGCTGAAATTTGGCATTTGGTTCGGACCGCTAGTCCTATATTCGAGCAGAAATGAGCATCCGGCAATGCAAAGTTTATTTTTGCGGTGAAAAAAAAAAAAAAAAGAAACCTTGACAGTCTTTTTGGGGGACAGCCGGTATATAGCGGATTTCACTTAGAACATATTGTCACGAATGACAGACGATGAGGCAGGTGAAAACGAAATGAACTAAAGATTTAATGGGGGCAAATTTGTGCCAGAATCGAAAAAGGAGAACACAAGTCGAGAAAGCAGCAGCGAACGTCGACGGCGGCAGCTGCAAGCGACGCTGCATCAGCGTAACAGCTGGCTATCGCGAGAGGGAATCAGTGAATGAATCGGCAATACGTGGCTAGGCTCTTCATCTACTACGCTTGTCTCGTCATCTCGAATATACGACTTAGACGATTCGGGAAAGAGTTAGGAAGAGACTGACTAGGCAAGGTCATTCGGCCTTCTTGTCGTTTACGCTCTGGGTAGGAGTGCACCCGAATCTTGTAGATGGACGGAGAAGCGTATCTTCTTGGTCATGCACGCTGCAATATGTTACTGAATATAGACCGGCACGCTGTTTACAAACAAGCCCGCATTTGCCCACACCAGGTGTGGGCACTGCGCGTGCGCAGAAACCAGACTGGCGCGAGGTGAGGCGTCCGCGCATGCGCCGCACAGTCAACAGCGCCACCGCGGCTGCGTGACGTCAGGGCCGCGTGTTGGTGTATATGGGCACTGTTCGAGGTGGGGTTTAAGCCGCACGTCCGGAGGCTTCCTGGCTCGTGA
Organism: Ixodes persulcatus; assembly: GCA_013358835.2. Lineage (NCBI taxonomy): Eukaryota > Metazoa > Arthropoda > Arachnida > Ixodida > Ixodidae > Ixodes > Ixodes persulcatus. Next base: position 45,455 of record JABSTQ010003813.1, read on the forward strand.
CGACGACCATTCCCCGAAGTGAAGAACCCAGGGGTCCAGTGGAGGTGGGAGAATTGATAACGTAACGAACGGTTTAATTACATGGTAGCGATACAGTCGTCAAATCCAAGAGAACAACTGGAGCCGCCTCACGCCCCGCCTTATATAGGGTCCGTTTTCTCCCTCACTCACCGCCAGGGCAGCAGGTGCGACCGCCAAGTGCGTTGCAGCAAGGTCCGCCGCGTCGTAGCCAGAAGTGCGTCGTAGCCATGGTTCTCCGCAGTTAGGCCAGGCCTCTCTCCCCTTCCGGAGCGCACGAACCCACACGCACACACACACACGTCCCGTTGACGTCACGGACGCGTTGAGACTCGTTTTGGGCAGTCTTCGACAGGTGGGCGACAGTCCAGAACAGATCGTGACTCGTTTCCGTACTCGTTTCCGCAGCGTTGAAACTCGGAAAAGGTTGCCGAAGGTTCCATTCTTAACAGCCCCTCCGGGGCCAGGGAAACCTCGAATGGCCGGTGGTACAATCGCTGGCCTGTAGAGGTGGGCTTGGAGTAGGCCTTGAGAAGACGCTGCAAGCACCAAACAAACCCCCAAACCTCTCACAACGGAGGCATCAGCGGAAACGTCCCCCACAACACCACGCCACACCGCAGTCAAACGCTCGGAATTCGCCAAAGACCCGCCAGACTGGATTACGGATTACCAAAATTTGGTACAATTCCGGGTATCGAGACCCCCTGTCGCCAAAAAAAACTCATTTTTCCAACGAGGTCACTAAGAACAAAATACAAAAGACAAAAACTCTTCGCAATTTGTAAGGTCCTTTTGGGGTTTCAACGAAGTGCCCCCACTTAGATCCTCATTCCCGTGGATGACGAAGACCTCTGAGATCATCCCTACTATTTTTCGTGATGTCAGAAAAATCTGCTCAACCCATCGGCATTGCCGTTAAATTTGCCTTTCCTTTTTCTTACGCTGAAGTCATAGTGATCGATTTTCACGTGATTTCTAGACGTGAAATTGCGGTCCTTATAGCGCCGATAAAACAATCCGCCTGTTTCATTCCCTGTCACATTGGTCCTAGCAATCTCCTGAGCTGTACAGCGAAACCCTGACACACTAGGGTCGCTCTTCTGCTCGGCTGTCAAAGACACTCTGTCTACTCGCAACAGACGATCCAAATTACGTGACGTCGGAGCTACGAGAGATCCTTTAATGATCCCGTCTTCCTCCGCCTTTTTCGCGGGCTCGTTGGGACGGCGTACGCTTTCTAGCGCTGCGAGGTCAGGCTGTTCTACAACCTGGTCCCTCTCATCCCGGTTTTCTGCCTCCAACTCTGGGAGTGCTTGCTCCCCGTCAGCTGCCTCTGGCTATGGATCACTCGTCAACAAAGGGGCGACCTGACGCGATTTGGACCTCGTACACGACTGAACTAGCCCTTCTCCCAGTTGTTGACCCCTTTCGCGCAGCAGGAAATCTGACCGGTTAGAAAACAAATAAGGATATTCCAACGGGACTGTTTGCGAGACAGCCGCCTCTGTCACTAGCTCTCCGAACGGGCCAGTTACCCTCACCGTCGCCATAGGCAGACAGACACTGTGCTTTTCGAGCAGCTGCTTGATCCAAACTACCTTTCCAGTAAAATCGGAGGTCGTTACATACGACGGATGAACAACGTCCATCGTCGCTGCACTGTCCCGAAGTACTCTGCACGGCTTTCCGTTTACCCGGAGCTCGTGAAGATAGGGACGAAGAAGCTTCAGGTCCTTGTCACTACCGTTCACGTACGAGAATACAACCCGCGGTTTCTTACATCTGGCCGCTGTGTGTCCCGGCTCCTGACAGTTGTAGCACAGGCACGGCTTCCTTGCCTCGAACTGCCCTGTTGGGCTTTTCCGCGCCTCGTCTCCGTTCGAGTGTTCTGCGCTCTTTTCTGGGACCTTTTGTCCTGTTTCGGGCTTCTCGGGCCCGTTTTCTCGCGAGCCGTTTCCCTGTTGGAAGGGCTTGCGCTGATCGCTCCGGCCGGGTTCGCTTTCCTCTCCGCTCAGCTTTCTACGCGTTGCGTACTCTTCGGCTAGCTCAGCGGCCCTTTCGACAGAGTCGACTCCCACCCTGTCCTGCACCCAGAGCTTGACTGATTGCGGAATGCTACGAAAGAACTGTTCGAGGCACACACACTCGACTACCTTGTCTCGGCTTTCGTACGCTTCCTCGCTCTTCAACCATTCTATCAGGTTGGTTTTAAGCCCGTACGCGAATTCCGAGTAGCCCTCGCTGCTCTTTTTGGATGCGTTTCTAAACCTTTGACGGAACGCCTCGGCAGAAAGGCGGTACCGCTTCAAAAGGCTGGACTTCACCTTGTCGTAGTCGTCCGCGTCTCCAGCACTAAGGCGCGCGACAACCTCTGCAGCCTCACAGGGCAACAGAGTCAAAAGCCGTTGCGGCCACGTTTCTGGGGCGAAGCTCAACTTCTCACATGTCCTCTCAAAGTTAACTAAGAACAGGCCCACGTCTTCCCCAACTTTAAACGGCTGCAGGAGCTTCTTCATTTGATAAGACTCGGTCTCACTTGCTCGTACCGGAGCCCCAACTCTACTGTTCTGCGAGTTTAATCGCTGTTGTTCAATTTCGAGCTCTAGCCTTTTCAGCGCTCGCTCCTCTGTCGCTGCAGCCCGCTCCTGTTCTCGTTCCTCTTTCGCTGCAGTCTGCTCCTGCTCTCGTTCCTCTCTTGCTGCAGCTTCACTCTTAGCGTTCTGAAGCAGTTCCCAGGAAATTTTAATTTCCTCTGCTTCCGCGCTCTCTGAAATCGCTTTACTGATCTCAGATTTCTTCATCTTTTGCTCCACCTCCACACCCAATTCTTCACATAAACAGAATAAATCTGTTCTCAGTAACCTCATTAGATCCATGATCGCTGCTCTTTAGCTTTGGCTTTGTTCTAAAACTTGTCGCGAGGTTGTACACAAACCTAGCGCACGAGTCAAACACTAAGGATTCCCAGCAGTTCAAAATTAATTACCCATAATCTGAAGCCTGGCGAATCTCAAAGCAAAGTCCAAACGCTCACCCACCGATGTAGCACGATGTCGCATGGTCCGATCCCAACCGCTGCCAACCAGTTGTTCGAGGTGGGGTTTAAGCCGCACGTCCGGAGGCTTCCTGGCTCGTGACGACGACCATTTCCCGAAGTGAAGAACCCAAGGGTCCAGTGGAGGTGGGAGAATTGGTAACGTAACGAACGGTTTAATTACATGGTAGCGATACAGTCGTCAAATCCAAGAGAACAACTGGAGCCGCCTCACGCCCCGCCTTATATAGGGTCCGTTTTCTCCCTCACTCTCCGCCAGGGCAGCAGGTGCGACCGCCAGGTGCGTTGCAGCAAGGTCCGCCGCGTCGTAGCCAGAAGTGCGTCGTAGCCATGGTTCTCCGCAGTTAGGCCAGGCCTCTCTCCCCTTCCGGAGCGCACGAACCCACACGCACACACACACACGTCCCGTTGACGTCACGGACGCGTTGAGACTCGTTTTGGGCAGGCTTCGACAGGTGGGCGACAGTCCAGAACAGATCGTGACTCGTTTCCGTACTCGTTTCCGCAGCGTTGAAACTCGGAAAAGGTTGCCGAAGGTTCCATTCTTAACAGCACTAAAATAGTACGTTTGATCCTTTTGGTGATATCAAGTTTCTTAATATACTTTATGTAGGTCACATGTAAGAACTTGCCAAACTTTGCCCAAATGCATCAAAGGGAGAAAGTTCGGCTTTTCTTTTTTCGAAGTTATTCTAAAGTACTACCTTTTTAAATTTATTTTAACGCTGATTATTTGTAATGCCAAGTTAGGTCCCAGATGCCCCTACTGACTTGGACCTGACGATGATAAACTTGGAGATTGGTGCATTTGTGAATACATTATTATTATTATTATTGTTATTATTATTATTGAACTAACCTGTCTCAGATGACTTTGCTTGGTGACAGGAACAGTTCTGAAGCTTGACTGAGAGCGGGAGTACCGCAGAGTTCTATCTTGTCACCACATTTCTTTAACATTTATGTTACTGACGTGCAATCTTGTATTCATAACTGTACCCTTTATCAGTACGCCGATGACGCCCTGGTTTTATCTTGTCATATGCGATAGAGTACCGAGATAGTTATGCTGCAGGATGCCGCTATACACCTGTTTGATTGGTTTGCGTCGAATGTCATTAGAATCAATCGCTCAAAAACAAAACTTGTCCGTTTTTTAAACCCGTTTAGGAGCGTTTTCCTAGATAGGCCCTTGATTCTGGATACGTCATGTTGTGCAGATTGTTCATGTTGCATATATTTGTGATTTTAACTACATGGGAATTGTGTTCGATTCTGATTTATCCTGTAACATGCAGATGGCAAATATTTGCAAAAGAATCACAAGAGTATCCTGATAATTGTATTATATTAAGGTGTTTGTCTCGATGTTGATTAGGATACTAATTATGCAGATGTTGGGATACAGTATTTTAAGGTATGGCACTAGTTTATGCATAACATGATTGATGGCGTCTTGAAAGGTACGATGAAACGAGTAGCTTACAGCTCGGAGTTTCTTGCAGAGGACAACTTGTTTATATCGCTTCAGTTGCCTAATTTTGAAAATCTATTCAAGCACACCATTATCACCGGGCACTACTGGGCAGCTCCTTTAAAGGGACCATGAAGGCAGTTTCGAAGTTTTATTCGACGATTGAAATGGATGTCAGGCACGTCTCAGATACTGTTGACCAAGTTCTAGCCCGAACAGAAGTTTGGGTGCCGCACCAATCGAGCAAACAGGCGCGGTAATAATAGCGCCGGGAACGATGCCTGAGACCCCACCGAGGCGGCGGCAGAAAGGTGAACTAAAGTGCGCCGTTGAAGCGTGACGACAACGGGCTCCTCGTCTGGCGATTGGTTCAAACGATAGACGCGCTCTTGGTTTCGATTTCGGTGGTGAGATGTGATTAAATAAGTTCATTTGAACGTTGGATAATCTTTTAAAGTTGTAGTTGGGAATTAATAGGTTTCATACCGTGTATAAAAGCATAATCTGAAGCGATCCCTCCGTTTGTCACTGGTTGAACGCATCCCGCACTGCTACCTCGGGCGCGTAACAAGCATCGAGCAACCATGGAAAAAAAAGAAAAAGGTACGAGCGCCGGGGGCGGCGGACTTTTGGTTCTGGTTTCGTGCGTCGTCTCGTGTTCGCTTTGCGAACTGGTGTCTCACCAATTATGCCGCGTTTATGTGCAGTAGTAGGTTGCGCGAAAGGTCGGCTAAAGACGTGTGGTCGATCGGGCGACGTTAGTTTGCATAAACTGCCGACCGATGCAGCAATGTACAGCATTTGGTTGCGTGCCGTCGTCTTGCGTAGAGCTGTGGACAGCGGTGTCAGGATTTGTTCGTTGCATTTCCGACCAGAAGACTTTGAGCAGCACCTTCACGTCAGCCGGAGTCGCTCTGAGGCGGCGACCGAGGAGCTGGTGGTAGGTCTGGGGCGCCTCCGTAAAGCGCCAATCCAGAGTTCTGCGTCCTTACCAGCATCTCCCGTTCAGTCGGCGTGAGGTCGCTGAACGGGAGCTCAAACTCGTTTGCGAGCGCGGCGGCGCGGCGTTGTCGCCCATTTCTTCCAGGTTTTCTTCACAGACCGCCGCGCACTATAGCGAACCACTGGAACATCACTGAGTGTGCACTAAATCCTACCGATGCCGACAGTGCTCCCTGACGTCACTTCTCTTTCCAGAGGCGAAAAAGGGAAGAAATCTGAATGTTTGTTTCGGTTTCGCAGATTTATTTGCAGGTACAGAAATAAGAGTCACAAAGTTCTAGAAAAAATTGTGTGGCATGCCAGGACCCCAATGCTTCCGAAAACACCTTCTTAAAAAAAAAAATTAAATTGCCTTCATGGTCTCTTTAAGAATCCCAAGTATGTGTCTAGGTCTTTCAGGAGCAATCAACGATTTGTGGTGCCCAGAAGAAGAACGCGTTATTACGAGAACATATACGGCGCATTCGCACTGGCATTTGAGCTGCATTTGGGAAGCGGTTGCGGGTGCGGTCCGCGAGCGACCCTGTTCAGACACACCGAGGAGCTGTTGGCGGTTTTTCGGCGATCACACGTAATCTTTTAAGACTTGCGTTTGGCAACCCTGTTTTAAAATCCAAAACCTAGTTTAGTCGACGATCCAAAACCAAAATTTAGCTATTTTGGGACTCTGAAGATTTTTGATCAGGCTGTTCGCACGAAACACGAGTTCAGGCAGTGAAAAAAAGAGACATGGACCGGCACACCCCGCCTCGACTTCGCCCGCAAGCAAAGCCCAGCTAGGCGCTCCTTGCTGACACCGAAGAGGATGCCCCCGACACTTTCTTCCCCTTCTCGCATGAATAGATGACCTTGTTTTTGGGATGGAGAGTCAGTTTCTTCGCCTCAACGTTCGCTTTTATTATTTTCAGAGCAGTAAGCTGCACTGGTGGACAGTGGTGTGGGAGAATGTGTTCGGGTGCTAGCAGGTCGTGACTTCGTTGGTGGCGGACTTTCCTCTCGCCGCTCGCACGCCTACTCTTTGTTTGACATTAAGCTCAAATAAACGCCGTATGGCTTACCTGTGCATCGTCTGATATGTTCACTTTATTTCTTGAGTAGGTTCCATTTATTACTTTTGGTAGTAGTAAACGTTACAGGTGGAGCTAGGGCAGGTACTCTGCGGGATTCATGGTAGTGCGCTGGCTACGCAGTTAGGCTCACGACGTTTCTTCGTGGTGGTCATGCACGCTGTCGAAAGCTTTCAGTAGTTCAGGCGACTATTTTAATGGGTACAAAAGCAGTCATTTCGGTCGATCAGGGGCGGGTTCTAGGTTCTATGAGCAAAGACTAGTAATCCAACGAGCGACAGGCTTTGGAACCCCGAATAATAAACTAACTCTTACCCGAACCTAATCGCCGGAGCGAAACCCGTTAAGACCACTTGTCAACTCGTTTCACGGCAACGTGAACATCACGTTTCTTCGTTGATTTGTCTGCTGCAACACCAGGACTACAGCGCGTCGGACGCCTCCCCAGCGACAGAGGCCATCTTGTTTCGAGAGTCACCGACGTCACGTCTGGGTCGCGTTGCGATTAATTGCCGCTTCGCAGTTCACGAGAGCGGTTGCGGCGAATCGATCTCGAAGTGGTTGGCAAAAACGCACTCTAACGCCTCGATCCCAGCCGCTTTGCGGTAGAGAACGAGCGGATCCGCTTCGCGTTTTCGGATCCTCTTGCAGGGGAACGCGCCAATAATACTGGTTCAGGCATTTCGTTTTCATTTTTGACCGACTGCGTTGAAACTATTTGCATTTTACTTCTACGCGGAGCCAACGCATTATATACGACACGTCGAGGCGTCCTATAGACGGGGACATATTGCAATTTATGTGTCGATGCAAGCCACGTATTAGCTCCAAGATGTTCCAGTGGCGCCTTCTGGAGGTGCACTCCCACTGGCGTTCAAATCGCAAACGCGAAGCGGAGTCTCTCGTTTTCGGTACGAAACGCGCGTGAAATTCTCTGCGGAAAGGAAGTCGTCTGCTTCTTGGGCAGAAGTTGCGGTGAAGTCAGAACAACGCCGAGTTCTCATTGGCTTCGATTGAAAGGATAGTGAATAGACCTCAATGCTATTTGCATTAAACCAAGTTTGTTTTTTTTTGTGCAGGAGGGAGACAAATTTGGACTCCGCATAGGATTTCTAAGCTACCGCGTTCGCAACCGCTTCGCGAACGCGGTTCAACCTGAGTTGTGAATGCGTCGTTAGGGTTTCTGTTCGTATCGTGACGACCAGGATTTTACTCGCCCTGATATCACGAGTTGTAATCCTGGCTATTAATCAGCAGTGGCGAACTACAAGTTTGAAGGTATGTGTAAAGAGTACGATGGAACAATTGGAGTCATCGCATTCTTCAACCAGCACCGTTCAAGTTGACAGTCTGACACTGTTCTTGTCTACGTCGATGAATAGTAATAATAATAATAATAATAATAATAATAATAATAATAATAATAATAATAATAATAATAATAATAATAATACCATTAAGAATAATACTAAGAAGAATAACAAGAAGATGAAGAAGAGGAAGAAGGAGAAGACGATTATTTTTCATCATTGATGGTGGGGACCGAGGGAAAAAGCTGCTAAGTGGCAGCTTGACGAGGCCACGGACCCCGTACATTGGCAGACAGCGGAGGCCAAACTCTAGACAGAAAATCTCCTAAAAGCAACTTGTCATAAATACTGACATGTCATAAATACGAAAAAAAAAAAGACATTAACACGTCATGGTGAGCGTAATAGCCAATGCCGACCTCCGCGACGCTTTCGTAGTGCCCGTCGCAGATAAATTTACACACAGAAAGCGTCGTCTACTCTGTTTCACTGTCCCAATCAATAAACGAGCGTCTAAAGTGCATCGTGACGGAAGTTGCGCCTATGCGTCTGGCATGACCGGCTAAGCCATTTCCGCGCAACAGACACGCAGGATCATGCGGCATTGACCTTGAGATTATAAATAAAGGGCAAACGCCAACCAATCCCCAACAATCCCTAACTTGTAAATAACCAACTTTGAAGAAAACGAAGGTACCGCACCTGGTTTAAAAAAACTAACCACCGTAAAAAATCGAAGATACTGCCCTACATTCACCGCGGAAGAAAAGAAAGAAGCTGATTTTCTTTTAAATAGCCCCCCTGAAGAAGGTGCCGAGCCGGCACCGAAACGTTGGGACCCTACGATCTGTTAGGGATTAGTTGGCGTTTGCCCTTTTTTTATAACGTTAAACCGAACCAGGCAGACATCTGCCGAAATGTTCACCTTGAGATTACTTTCAACTTCCATTCAACTTTTTTGTTTCCCTCCAGTGGAGAGGGGATGGAAGTCTGTCCTTGACTAAGTTTTACTTCCCCAGCCGCCGAGAATAACAAAGGCACCAAAAGGACGATGGCCGTAAGGATGCAGTTTTATCACTGCAGCTCTTCGATTTGGAGTGAAACGGCACGCCTCGCTCACAGTGATGCGACCCAAAACGCTACTCACGGGCCCGAGCGCCTGGGGCTCACTTGCGCGCCTTCTCCATGCGCGCGGGAAGGACGCGTCCGACGTCGCCGGACTTCTCGTCGCCCTGCGAGGGGGGCGCGTGCGCCTTCTTGCTCGGCCCCATGGTGTGCACGAGCGGCCGGAAGAGCCTGTGCGCCAGGATGCAGCCGTACAGGTAGTCGGCGCCGTTGCTCTCCAGGGGGCACGCGCACCAACACAGCAGCAGGAACTGGGAACGCAAGAGCCAGTTGCTGGGCGCAGACCCACACATGCACACACACACGGGGCATTGATACACTCACACGCGATTTACGAGCGAGCCTATGTTTGCCCGCACCAAGTGTGGGCAAACATAGGTGAAACATCCACGCATGTGCCGCAGAGAACTCCGAATAAAGACGGTTTGTCTCAAACCACGGGGAGCGTTCGCAAATTAATGGCGGACGCCTCAGGCAGAAAATGCTTGCCACTGCGCGTGGGCGGCGTTTTCGTTTGGCAAGAAGGAGAGCTCGCGTTCAACGCTTTCGGCATTTCCTCGCAAAGCATATTGCATACGCGGTTCATAAGCCACGTGATCCCAATCAAGCGACTGGAAACTCTCCGTAATACAGGGTCTTTTAACGTGACGTACCGACAGCAGTGCCACCGCCTCGACGTGACGTCGTATAGTTGCCTTGGTACATACGTCCTTAGAACACACGTGGCTGTCCTTTGGTCTATATTCTCGCGTGGGAAACTAAGAAGGGCCCAGAAAGACATACGCATATGTAGGAGATATATGCAGAGACGATGCTGTTTGTGTATTTTTTTAAGTTGGTACTATTTCTGTCTTTTCGTGCTATTTTGTTTTCATAGTTCCGTGCACCGACCCGCCCAACTTCAAAGTATTGTTGTAGGCCACGGCAGAAGACAGCTGCGCTGTCATAAGCCCAAAGTGGCTTATGACAGTCTTGGTCTGAAATATTCAGGTGCATTGTCGGCGTGCCTGTATGTACACTTTCAGAAAAAAGTATCTAGTCTTAAATCATTTGTCCCATATAACGCACCCCTAAACTTCAGTTCGACGTACAGCGCACTGACTCCGAACAGACAGTCCCAACGTTTACGAGGGACTTGATAACGGTGCGATATACCTTAATAAACAGCTAGGTACATATCAAAGGCTTCACAAAAAAAAAAATAACTGTGAGTTTGTGCAGTAGGGCCAAGAAAACTGCGATTCTTTTTTTTTTTTTTTTGTCAGTAACACGTACATTAGCAATTTTAATAAGTTGTTCTACACGGCTATCAAGCCGCTCGAGAAAGTTTGTACCGTGTGTTCGATATCACTGCATTGTGCGTCAATCTGAAGTTTTCGGGTGCATTATGTGGGACAAGGGGGATAAGACTGTCCACCTTTTTCCTGGAGTCTAGCTGTCTCGTCTGCACAATGAAATGTCTCATATCATCTCCTTCAGCAAATATTGGCACGCAGTGTAACTCAGATTGTTAGTTTTTGAATTTATTTTAACCTACTGCCAGCCGTGATTAATTGGATTAATTTAGCCACCGTTTCTGAAACGAGAGACGGTCAGCCCTGACGTGGGGGTGTCAGCTGCATACAGAGCTATTCACAGAAGGGTTGTTAAAATAGCGTTTGAAGTTCCTGGTAGATTATGTATCTAAAAATAAATTAAAAACTTCAATTTTGTAAACGTATTTAAAACAATGGAGAAGACAGAGACGAAGTTGTCTTAAAATTTAAAAAAATCATGCGTGCGTGGAGGCATACCAGACGCATTTGCCTTCGAAAGACATTTGCACGATTACATCGTTTTAGAGATATCGAAACAGCATCTAAATATTTTAATATTAGCTGTAGTCGAGATCAATATGGAGTCTTTGTTTCCATATCAGAAATTTACACCTTTGTATTAAAATTGTGCTTTTGACATTTAGAGTGCTTTCGAGGCATCCCGTATGCATAGTGTTCGCGACTCCGGCAAAACGTATGGCACCTTGCGATAAGACACTCAACTGGACAGAACAGGTTCTTTCAAGATTTCTGGTCGGCTCTCTTGGCTTCCGCAACCGCAACGGCGTGAACCACAGCAGCTTGCGCGAGTTCGGTTTCCGTCTTACGACTTCACAGCGCATAAACGTCTCACAAACAGGCACTCACGTGATTACTGACACAGAAGCGGAGTATGTTTTTGTATCAGTAATCGAGTGAGTGCCTGTTTGCGAGATGTTCATGCGCTGTGAAGTCGTAAGACGCGTGAACCAGACATTGTGCGTTTATCAACGTTCGTCAGAACCGTTGAATGTCCTTCAACGGTTCTGACGAACGTTGATAAACGCACAATGTCTGGTTCACGCGTCTTACGCAGTCCTTAGGCAGTCCTTTCATTGTTTCCCCGAAGAAGTTCGAGCCTTCAGGAAGCTCACTTACGCTCAGCACATCGATGCAGGTTTGAAACCAAGTGAATAAAACTCGGGGCAGACCATTTAGAGTCCAATTCTTGCGTGCTGAAACCCGAGCGTTGTGCGTTGAGCTGCAGCTCAACGCACAACGCTCGGGTTCCAGCAGGCACGGCACCACCAGTTTTAGTCTGCCATATTTGCCTGATGGGGGCGACCCCTATAGGTCGATGCAGTCGCGAATGCGCATAGTATGCGCATATTGCCGACGGATCTCGCTCCTTTAGATTGCGAGGCATTTCACACAAAACCTTAACGCCAATCTTGAAGACAGTCGGGAAAAACTAAGAAATCAGGCGAGATGCTTTAAGTTAGACATATTAAAAACCGCAGTCAGCGGACGACCAGTGTTTCTTTTTTGTTGTTTTTCTTTCGTGCGTCGTCTTTTCCTGAAAACATATACACGACGACGATAGCCGAAACGGGAATCATGATGTGATCCAAGATAACATCTTCTTGCAGACCTTGAGATGGGGAACAATAAAAAAAAAAAACGGACGAAGACAACAAAGTCTCAACTGTTCCCCATCTCAAAGTCTACAAGCTGTCGATTCATTACCAGCTTGCCTGCACTCTATCACTGATAACGTCTTGACGCATATCCCCAATAATGGAATCGCCTTTTGAGTGGGAGGGGGGGGGGGGGGGGGGGGGTTGCCCCATGGGAGCCACACGATGTTGCTATGTGCTCTGGTTAGCTGGTGATTGCGGGGAACTCTTCTGGTGGTTAAAATAGCCGCGGGAAAAATTTTGAGGTGGCACAACCGGCTTAATGGGCGAACAATACATAGCGTTCATGCCGATTCGTCTCAGCAGACGTAAACCGTGCCTGTCATCTTCCTTAATTCTTGCTTAACACGATCCTGCCCAAAATAACTTTATATGCCGCTCCTAAACTGCACAAATGCGATTCACATCACTCACAATTCAAGCTTCTTCACCCTCTTTTTGCGCGAAAAAATGTGCGTTGAATAATCAAAGCACGGACTAAGTTACGGAAGCCATTTGCCTGGAACTCTAAGTACCGTTTGGTTTCTTATCTTTATCGGAGCCTGTCATGTGAGCTCAGAATCCTAAAGTAACTGGATCCTGGGAAAGTAGCGCCAAGCTCCCTGTATGGTCGTCATTTCGGTACATAAAATGACCCATTCCCTCTTGACCTCTTCATTCCTGGTGAGCCGATCTAGTTTCGCTGGTGACGGATAGCTTTATAGAAGTTTATTGTACTCAGAGCTTTTGCTATCCACACACCGCTGAAGCAAGCGTACAACTTTGTACCTCCACCCCGTGCGGCGTCGGTGCTCTAGGGCATAAAAAATACTTTTTTTTTCTTTCGATACGCAAGAACGACGATTCTATTGTAAGAGATCAGTAAAAATAAGCATGATTGATAAGTAGATTGCATGCACTGCACCAAAGACGCTTATATAGGCCCGTTGCTCTCGGGCAGGGGGCGCGAGCGCGTCCGCAAGACGCGACCATGTTATGCTGGAAGCACCACCCAGGCGGCGCTATAACGTTCGATTTTGGACGTGCCACGTTCGAATGCAAGCATCTGTCAGCATCTGTGGACGCGCGATAACAAAACGTATAAAAAAAGAAACTAAAAAAAAAAAAAAAAGAATTATGCAGCTCGCGGCCTCAGCGTCCCATTAAACATTCCTTTCAGCTTTTTTTTTATTTTATTGCTTTCTTTCACGGCTTCCGTGAGCCCGTATGTTTCACTTTACTTGATAGCGAAGCCGAAGCTACTTGCTAAAGCATGTTCCCCTGAACGATGCTTGCACTGCACGAGCGCGCGCGCTTGGCAGGGACACTGAAAGCTCGGAGCTCGCTCTTGGAGCCTCTGCTACGCTGGCACTTCGAATGGAACGGAGTATAGAAAAAAACTGTAGTGGGGAAGAGTATTGACGCATGTTCGAAACGCGAGCCAAATATTCTATTTTGCTCGCCTGGAGCGCTGCTCAAAACTTGAGAGCTACGGGCAAGGACGTTTAAATAGACAGGACCCGGCATGACGCCATACCCAGCGACGCCGGAAGAACAACCCAATCCCAGACTGCCCCGCGCACCGACGCTCTCTCATCCAAACTAAATTCAACCATTTTCCCATCGTCTGCTCTCCGCTCGGTCGTTAGGCTTAGGCTACGTCTGCTCCGTGCCTGCGGTCTGCTTCGTCTGCTCGCTGTCGCGGCTGGCTTTCGATTCGATCGGCGCACCAAAAGATGTTTCGATGCGAACCCGAATACTCATCACGGCGAGGTGAAACCAACATCTTCTCGAAGCAGAATTTGTACGGCTTTCTCAACCCGCGATGCCCTTCTCAGCGTTCGTGCCTACGATGACTGACTCGCGATCGCTTTTCAAAGCCGCGCTACGACGACTCGTTCGAGACGACGCTCCAGGCGCGGTCGCGCGGTGTCGAGAGCGTCCGCTACACGCCGACTTCCTAGTCCTACTGGTCAGGCAAGTGTAGGGCTCGAAATCTCGCCTGTTCGACACCGATTCAGTCGGTGCGTCGTCTAGAGCGTCTCAACTCTAGTCACTTACTTTCTGCTGGGCAACCAGGCGTTCGTTTATAATAATCTCATCCAATTCCGACCATACCGGTTTAAAAGTCTCCCCTTAAGCGCTGTTTCAAATAACAGTGGGTGCCGCCATTACTTTCGGTGCACACAATCGCGTTGCCACGGAAATGTCATCGCAACGCGGTTGTTTGCACCGAAATTAATGGCGGCGCCCACTCACTAGGCTTCCCATTGGTCAAGAAATGCTCGTCGCGGCTTGTGGCCACGCCTACTTCCGTTACACTTCGCTCCATGCATTGGGGATAGGGACGCCACCTCCTGCCAATTATAACCTCCTTGGCTACGGGCCTATTGAGGAGGAACGCCTTCATTACGATGTTGCTCCATAGCAATCTTGGTGCGACGGGTCTAGAACGACCTTCTCGAAGCTTCGAGTATTTGAATGTACCGAAATGGCGATTGTCATGGTAATGGACGCCGATCTGACAATCGTCTTGCGAGGTTTTTGTTGTCGGTAGGTTAGTATGTGTTAGGGTCCGGCTAGCAGGCAGGGAAGACAATGGCGCTAGTTTCCTTAGATCTAGTGACTTTACAAAATCCAACTGGGCGTAACCGATAAAGCATTTTCTCTTTTTGTATAACAGGTGATCTCCAGCCGCTTAAATATACCATGCAAGTTTTTGGACAGCTTTACCAAGCCTCTGTCCCATACAAAAATGGTCTATGGTCGTCTATGGAAAATTATATGGCAGGCTATTATCCCCTATGGCCCTCTATGAATGGCCATAGAAATCCATAAATACAGTTACAGCCAGCTACAGAAAAATCTATGGCCCTGTGTCTAAAGACGGGGAACCAATCAATTTTTTTTTACCTGCCTATAGAAAATGTTATGGCCACAAGTCTAAAGACTGGGAATTAATAAATTGTCTTTACTCGCCTATAGGGGGTGGGGGGGGGGGGGGGGGCTGTGTTAGTGATGTTGTGTGGGTGGTTGTTCTGCTTGTGCTCTGTCTATTTTGTCTGTTTAGTGATGTATGTGTATCTACCATGTAGCGTTCAAGAGTTGGGGGAACTTGAAAATAATTTTTTTTAGAGTGTGCTGGCTAAAGAGAGCCATAGAAATTCCATACAGCCTTCTATAGCAGACCATAGATATGGCTAAAGACACCAAGGGAAAAGCCTTAGGCACCTAGAGATCCGGCGAACTCATCGAATGCCAACTCGTCGACGGCCAACTTGTAGACGGCCAATTCGTCGATTAGGCCAATTCGTAATAGGGAAATTCGTCGAAGGGCAACTTGTCGAAAGGGGCACCCTGTCGAAGTGCGATTTGTCGAATAAGTTGAACGACGGTTCGAGGTAAAAGTTCATGGTTCTTTGTTATCTTTTGACCTAAATTTTTATTTGTCTTCGGACTAGGGACAGCGCCCTTCTTAGATCAAAAGAGGGAAAGAAAAATCACAAGAGGGTGAATACATTTTACATTCTAGTTTTTCTAAGCAAGACCTAAAATAAATAAGAATAAAATGTGTCTCTACCTCCCCACCAAACGGTATAACAGGTTTAATCCAACCAAAATAAATAAATAGGGTATAATATGACCAAAAAAAAATTTGATTGAAAAGCCAAACAACAAAGAAAAACAGGAAAGCAGCGAAACTACTATATCGGGTACGGGCTTGTGTTTTATCAGCAGGCTTTTTCGAGTATATCATCAGGGTAATAATGGCGTTGGTGAAAATATTGTCCATTCAGTTTTGTGGCTCTTGGTCTTGTGTCTTAGTTGAGACAACGACGAGGTTTCTTGACTACAGGACAGTACCTTGAATACAGGACAGCACCTTGAGACAAGTTGAGAAATGTTCATTTCGGGATCGTCCTTTTGTTTGTTCGTTTTTTACTTTTTGTAATGAGCCACCGCAGACTGTCGCCGCGAAGCGACGTGAACGGGTGGGCAGCGTAGGTTAACCCGCACCCCAGGGATACACGCGTGACGTAGTGATCGTCCCCCATCGTCCCCCACCCAAAGAGCACATCGGAAGTCTCTTGCCGTGCGCCGATATTACGCAGTACTATAGGGCATGATTTTTCTTTAAAATTTTAGGGCAAAAATTATATATTATGGCTTTGAAACAGCGGCGACCAGTTGGCCTTTTCGACGAGTTTTTCTTCGACGAGTTGTCCTATGACGAATTGGCCTATTCGACGAATGGGCCGAACACGAACGAGCATTAAACATTTTATTTTACTATTTTTCCCCCATGTGACTGCCTCCCAATAAAACGAGTGGTGCAGAAGTGATGTAAGTTGGGCGAGTTGGTATGATGACATGGTGAACAGATCAGCGCACAAAACAAAAAAGCGCTTGTGTGTTTTGCATGTTCCTTTTCTCTGTCCTTGTCTTTTTGTGGGTGGTTCTGTTGAACAAAACGACTGGTGCCCTGCATTTTTTCTTTACACGGCTTCAACATAAAGGGAATTATTCAGAGATGGTTCTTGCTTTGCATCTAGGGGCTCCAGACCACGTCTGTGGTAACTATATCACGCAGCGTGGTCTGATCCAAATATGATTCTCAAAAGGGACTTAAAGTATTTAAAGTACTACTTAAATCGTGTGTCTACGTTGGGCGGCCGATGTCGTTTGATGTTCGCCATTACGCGAAAGGATAATTAAACTTTTGTGTGATATTAAAAGAGAATATGAAGGAAGATATGCTCGCCTTCAGGAAGTATATTTTTTTAAAGTATTGTCCAAGAAAATGGGTGATGCCACCGAGGAATACGTTGAGAATAGCGAAGATGAGCCAGTAAGATGTCCACTTTTGCATGCTCGCAGGTTCCCGCTTCTCAAGGGCTCGAATGCTGCACACAGAAAGAAATCGGGGTTGAGATGCAATTATTACTTAGAAAGCACAACAAAGGAGAAGGTAACTACTCATGTCGAGAAATTCGAAAAGGGGGAACTATACAAAAGAAAACGCACTAGGGTGTTTTTTTTTTTTTTGCGACAGACAACCTAGTGTTTGTCAGAAAGATTGTTTCTTTAGCTCCTTTAACACTCCAAGACGTATCCGGACATGATTATCGAAAATAAGCATTAGCTGCAGTAGAAAGATTGTTCTAAATATATTATATGGCCCCTTTGCTGGGGCGATATATTACATACGTCACAACGTTTTTTCCTTGCTAAGACGAACCTCGCGCCCGACTAACTGTCCGGCACTATCAAGAGCACGTTGAGGAATCCGATATTGTCCGTCCGTAGATGACCCATGAAAAAGCTAAGAGGCTGTGATACAACAGGCCATATAATAAACGTTTTACAACAGCATAATTCCGCTGGTGAAATTCGTACAACGCGTCAGCCGTTTCTTCGGGCTTATGCCTGGCACTTAAAGAAAGCCAGCAGAAATATCGAATACATCTTTTACCCTTAAATACGTTTTTGCAAAATAAAAAAGTTACCAGGTTTTTTTTTTAGATTTAAATAATAATAAAAAAATGTTGTCCATGCACTTCCCCCTAAATTCGGAGAGCTGTGATGATTGACAAAGCAGAAAATATTGTTCACTTGCAGAAATACAAAGAATGACGTTTGGCGGACGCAGTCTCAGCACAGATACGGCGAGAAAGATCTCTGCGGTCTTAGCGTTTCGTTCAACTCTCTACATTTGTAGCGGTCACGTGAACCGCCTTTCTCGTGCGCCGCCTGTCCTAATAGTTTTGACGGTGAGAAAACGAACAATTGAGATTGTCGCCGCCGCCGCAGCACGCGACTAATGCGGCCGCTGCAGAGGAAGAAGAAAAGAGAACCGCTTTTAACAACCCAGGAGTCGGACGTGTCTTGTCCTTATCTGTTACATTTAGAGCACAACCCCTACAAATTGGCGACCCGGGGCGGCGAGCGACTCCTCCACGGTTCCTAGTCACTCCCAAGCCGCCACCATGAACGCACCCGAAGGCGGGGTGCTCACTCCTGGGAGTGCCAGCTCAACTCAGGCAGTGGCGGCTGTCCGGCTGAAGCTGCCACCGCATTCTCACGCGAATGTGCGTGAGAAATTCAAGCACATTCATTTATATGGTTGTCTCTTTTTGGGCTCGAAAAAGACGAACCCTCGGTAATAAAAGAACAATTAATTCCCGGCTACGCGATATCGGTTATGAACGTAAAACGTCCATTTTCGAGTGATGTGGACAATGAGTTTGTCCGTCGACCTTAACTAAAGGGCTGAATTTATACGCAGTGTCAACTCCTTCGTGCTACAATGTCAAGGCTAGCCTAGCATCCGCAGTGCTCCAACTAAAGCCTGGTTCAGACAGTTGCGTTTGACTGCGTTTGACTGCGTTGCGGCGGCGAGAAACCAGGACATCCCTGCTGCTTATATCGCGTGCCAAGATGATTCCTTAAATTGGATTCAACGCTTCATACGAAGCACAGATGTGCCGGTGACTTGCTTTCGGTACTCGCCGCAACGCAGTCAAACGCACTCAAACGCAAGTGTCTGAACCGGCCTTAACTCTGTCAAAGCAATTCTCGATGTAAACTATTTTGTTCTACGTGACCAAGGCTCGCGTAGCTTCACACTATCCCAACTCTATCAAAGCTATATACTTCGTCTCACCCTAGCATGGACTAACCGCGAAGGCTGTGCTAGCGCGAGCGGCCAGCCTTGACTGCCTTGACTAGAGCACTAGCTGCACGAGCCCTCTTGCAGCCGCCGCGGCTTCATTCATCAAAGCGACTAGCTCGCGCTTTTAGCACGCGCGGCTAACAATAGTCCATACTAAGGTGAGACGAATTATAGTTTGTATCAACTTAAGTCCAGAGGCAGCCGAGCCATAGGTAACGGAACCCACCAAGCAGCATAAAAAGCGCAAGCCACTATACCTGTTTTCACCTTAAGAACCGAAATAAAACAAGTCCGGCTCCTCGCGGAACGTTACTAATTTCCCCCTTTATGTGGATAATGAAGACATATGTAGGTGAATTTTAGATTAGATATATGTTATCTTATCAAGATGTACAAGTTCCAAACGTCAAAGGCATCGCTTTTCCCTCCGACAACCGAATCTCGTGAGAACTATTTCGCGCCGCGTAGGAACAATGCGCAAAACGTACTTTTTTCTTGAGGTGAAAACAGGTATAGGCTTATTTTCTTTTCATTATTGGTTCAGCGATGATAGAACACTTAAAGAAACATGGTGCGCTTTTGACACTCTCTGATGGATTGCCTCAGTTCGTAGCGTAGGCTGTGTCTGTATTTAAGTTGAAATAAATAATAGTTGCGCGAGCACGAGCGAATGAAATGCAAAGTAAAACCAAGTGCTTTAACAGCAGCGCGTGGCTGCAGCACTGCAGCCTTGGCAATGTAGCACGAAATATTTGACATCGAGTATAAGAATGTTACCGCACTCGCCGACAATCCAAGTGCGGCAGCATTGTAGGGGTATACATTGGACGCCATATTTGAGTGCACTGTTCTATGGTCATGCTGAGAACGAGCTCACACATATAGGTTTCCAAGACCGGCAATCTTCATATTGCGGAATGCACGTTGAGCAAACTCTTTGGGAGCTCGCACTGAGCAGCTACGCATTCAGCTATGACCACCGGTGAATGCCTTTCATAGACTGATGTAACATAAGATCAGCGGTTGAGGCTTCACATTTATCACCCGATAGTTTCTTTTCCGCGTGTTCTGATTCGGTGCGCTAAAGTGTTATGGAAGGTGCAAAGCTCATGCTGGAGGCGGAACATGTACTCCTGATCTTATGCTGTTACACTCTATAGATACTCTTCGTTGGAATGTTGTACGGACGCGGCATAAAATAATTTTAAAATATTTTATAATTATATATGACGCTATATTTTCTCCATTTCAACTATATGATAATGATACGTTATAACCGCTCCCTCTCATTTTGGCAGCACTGGATGTAGCATACTTTTGAGTAGATACATCGGTTGCATCAAGTACCCATACACAGAACTAACATAAACGTTCGATAGTCTATTGGGCTCGCCTTTAGTCTCCAGAAGTAAAATACAAAAAGGCGCCCAAGTTATGTACGGTATGGTGTGTTGCGCTCTGTACCAACTTCTATTTAATTTTTACGGGAATAAACTGAGGTCTCTAACCGCTTGAGTGTCTATGTTTGTACGGGCTTGAATTGTCATGCCAGTATATATTTTAAGACACCGATGCATTCAATTTGCAAACAAACACTCTGTCTTGAAGTCTACGTTCAAAATTAATGCTCTGTTATCCCATAGGTTAGTCCATCTAATATTTCTGAGTATGCACACCCTACCGGAGAGCTTTGTGCGCAATAGTTTATTCAAGAAAATGACTCAGCACCCACGCCGTCCTCGCGTGAAGGAATTCAATGTAAATTTGGCGAACGAAACAGCAATCCCAAACATTGGTCGCACTTTCTTTAGCTTAGAACAATATGCTAAATTCTAAGCGAGGTCTAGGCGAAAAAAGCAGCTCACGCAGCAATATTTGGTGTTGCAAATAAATGTTCACATATTTTTGAAGAAAGAAAAAAAACATTTAGGGGAATTACAAATATGCTTTCTAAAAAGTCTTGTACTCCCAGGTTAACTCTAAATGAAATATTAATCGTAGGTGTTCGTTTCCTAATTAACTATATTTAAGAACTAACTCTAATTACTGTCATTGGGGTTGTAACGTAAACATATTTGACAAAGATTTGTCTCGTTGGATAAAGCCATATAATTAAAAAGAATAAACTTCCAACCAAAGCCCTCAAAGAGTACAGCCCAATGTTTCGAAACGCATTTCGTTCCTTCACCAGGGTGACTGAAAAAAAGAATCTCGATGGACAAAAAGGTCAATAAAAGAAAGCTGCAGCGTCCCCGTGCTCTTTAGTAACCCCTAATAAAGAAACGGAATGCATTTATGAATGTTGGGTTGTACTTTTTGATGGCTTTGTGAAGTGGTCGCGTAGAAGCGAGGCGCAGGACTCGAGAGCGCAGGGCTCGAGAGCGCGGGGCTCATGCTCGAGCAGCCGAGAGTGAGGAGACCCGCCAGCGAAGTGTGCCATCGAAAAAAAAGCCTCCCGTTTATTACGCACAGCGTTTATAAATTCAATCATCCCCGAAAAGATGCAGCACAATTGAGATACAATTCAGTCGCTACATTCGCTCCCTCTACAGCCCCCCTTCGGGAGGACATTGCTCACAAAACCAAGAAGCTTAGAAGGAAGCCAAAGTTTGATGAGCTATGCACTGTAGCTTTGCCTTAAAATGAATTCTTTGGCAGGCTCGGTATGCATCATAGTACAAAAAGAGACACAATGTGCCTTAAACGTTACGAACGGCAGAGGCGAAAAGCATGCACTACAAGTTCATTCGTTTTGGGGTAACCACACGCCGTCCGTAACGGGAGTAGCGCGACTCCGAGTGCCCTTGGAGACGCTGGAGGTAACCTTGGAGACAGAGGTGGCCTACTTCTGCCTCTGTCCCTTGAAGACTGCTGCTGCAGGGCTGCCGGACCGTCGGTCGTTTGAGGAGACGCAGAAGATGACGACTGTGCACTGCTGCAGGGGACGAGGTGCCTCCGGTTTCGCACGAGGACACTACTGGGCGTCTGGACGACGTTGGAACGTGACCTCTGAGCAGGACGCAGTACCGTTGCGGTTGACTGGGCATCTTGTACCCACACTTCCTCCCCCACTTTGAAAGGGCTAACGTCCCGCGTAGCGTGGCGAGAATTGAGCCCCCTTTGCTGTCTACGGCGCTGGGCGGCGTCGCGCTCGTTAAAGTCCTGGACTTGAGGCCCATCCGGAACCAGGCTTGCGGTGGTGACGGGTAGACACGTTGGTAGAGCAAGTCCCAAGAGGAGCTGGGCCGGGCTGTATTCCTACACGCTGGGAGCGTTCCGGTATGCTCGCAGTGCCGAAGAAGAGTCCTCCGGTTTCCGGAATGATTTTGCGGAGCACCCTCTCGGCTTCGCCGTTCGACTGAGAGTAGCGCGGACTACTCGTGATGTGCGTAAATCTGTAGCATTTCGCGAAGTCCCGGAACGCTTTTCGAGCAAACTGCGGGCCATTGTCGCTGAAGAATGTCTGAAATACCGTGCCGGGCGAAGATGCTCATGATGGCACAGATGACGGCAACAGCGGACGTTGACCGGAGCGTTATGACCTCGGGGTACCCAGAACGGTAGTCAATGACGAAAAACAAGTTCTAGCCATCCAGGTAGAAAACAATCAGCGGCCACCCGCTTCCACGGCGCGGAAAGGAGTTTCGGTCGCAAGCATGAGCTCGCAGTGCTTAATCCTGGTGCTAGCACACGCCGTACAGTTCTCAACGGTAGTTTTCAACTGGCTCTCGAGGTCTGACCACCACACAAAGTCCTCGGTTTGGCCAGACACCGGTTCACACTTTGGTGTCCGTCATGGAGCAGGCCGACAATGTCCTTGTGCAGCAGTGAAGGCACGACGAGACGCTCACTTATGAACAGCAGGTCTTCGCAAATAGAGAAGTCTCCTCGGTGGTCCCATTAGCGTGTCATGCTCAGGGGGAGCCAATCTCCTCTTGGCCAGCATCTGGTGCAGTAAACCTTCAGGGCGGAGCAGGCAGCATCTGAAGCTTAATGCCTTATGAAGTCATGGAGGCGTACTGCAGAGTCGAAGGAAGGGCTGTCACAACTTGCGACACAAAGAGCTCGACGCTGTCAGTGGCAGAGGCAGCTAGAGCGAGGCCTTCAAGATTTTTCGACAGCGCTTGGGCATTGGCAAGGTACTTCCCCGGGACGTGCTGTACCGAAAACTGGTAGGGCAGAAGTCTGATGCGAAAACGTTTTATGCGAGGAGACATGAGGTCGAGATCGGCGGTGCCCAGGAAACTGACCAGCGGCTGGAGGCCAGTCTCCACAACGAAGCTGAGGCCGCGCAGAAACTCTTCAAAGCGGTGAAAGGCCCACGAGACTCCAGGCTCTTCCTTTTCGATCTGACTATACCGCTCTTCGGCAGTATAGTCAAGTAAAGCGACGCGAAAGCGACCGCTCGGCGTTTCCTGATGGTTGCTCCTGTAGGAGTATGGCGCCCAGGCAGTATGGGCTGGCGTCTGCGGAGACGGTCATGGGGTACTCTGGGTTGTAGCGGGTGGCGCAAGAGCTAGATGCCACCGTCCACTTCAGCGACTCGAGGGTCCCCAGGTCCAAACCGTGCCCTTAGTCAAAAGGAGCTTGATCGGCGCAGTCGAGTCAGACAGATTCGGCGAGAATCGTCCAACGTGGTTCAGAAGGCCTAAGAGGCGTCGCACCCTGTGAACATCCGTCGGAGGTCGCATACTGATGGCGGAGATCTTGTTTGGTTTCGGTGCGATGTCCTTGGCGCTGACCGCCAAACCCAGGATCTTGACAGACGACACGCCAAATTGACACTTGAAAGCGTTGAACGGAACGCACGCTTCCTGTAGTCTCTTCAGGATGGCGTCGAGTCTAGCTTTGTGCTGGGATCTTTCTCTGCCGAAAACGAGGATGTCGTCCACTATTTTTACGCACCCGTCAAAGCCCTCAAGGATACGTGCAATCTGGCGTTGGAACACCTCTAGGGTTTTGAGGTGACGCAGAAGAGAAGGCGTCTTTAGCAGTAACGCCGAAAGGGCGTGATAAACGTTGTATAATCTTTGCCTGCATTCGGAGAGATGCACCTGATGAAGCCCCGACGTCGAATCGAGTTTCGAAAAAAAAACTTTAGCGCTTCCTAGCGATTCCCAGGACCTGATCGATGGTCGGCATCATGTGCCTCTCTTGGAGAATGATCTGGTTCAACTTGGTTAGATCGACGCAGAGTCAATAGCCACCCGCGGTCTTGGGTATACCACGACGAGGCCGGCGCCCTACGCAGTAGCTGCCTCAACACGGCGGATGACTCCTTCTCTCTTCATTTTGTAGAGTTTGTCTTTCAACACTTCTCGGAGAGGACTGGGAATCCTTCTGGGTGCGCTCAATCAGGAGGATACTGCTCCTGGTTTGATTCGGATGTAGTACATGTCCGGCATCATACCGAGTCCCGCGAAGAGCGGAGCGGCGGCAGGCATCGGTTCCGGAGTCGACGAAGTGGACGACCCCGAGATCGACTATTGTAGCGTAGCCTAGCAGAGGAGCGTCTACGCCGCCACTGACGTACAGCTTCTCGTGTACTGCCCGACCTCGCCATGCCAGGACAACCCATAACTTCACGAGACAGTTGAGACGGCAGCGTCCAGGACCGACGAGTTGGTTCATGGGTTGGTTCAACGAGGCACGGCATCCCGGAAAAAAAGCCGGACGGCAGCAACGTCCACGCGGGAGTCCACCGTGAACTGGAGGGGGCAGCGGTTGACGTGTACAACGATGTACCGGCCGGGCGCTTACGACAATTCCAAGGAGTGCAGCTAGCCGAGACGCTTCGTTTTGGAACGGCAAACGGACGCGAAATCTATTTTTTTTTTTTGGCAATGCTTCCAGGTAGCCCTCCTTCCTGCACACTCGGAACGTGAGTGCAGTTCGTTGCCGCAGTAGTCGCATGACGCCTTTGACCCACGAGGATGGCTGTCCCGGCCGTGGTCCCAACTTCGAGTAGGTTCTCGAACTCTGGAGGCGGGCGCCATCTTGGTTGGATTCCTCGAGGAAATGTCAATGTTGAGGGCAATTGACTGTGAAGCCGTTGCTTGACGTATTTTCCCGTTTTCTGCGTCCTCATGTTTTCGAGCCACCATGAGCGCTTCTTGGGGCGTCAGCTTCGGATTCCGGCAAAGTTGGTCGGACAAATGAGATCTTGCAGCCCGACGACGAACCGGTCTCGTACGATGCCGTCCTCCACCGTCGGTGCCGGATAGTCGCATTTTGTGACAGGGTTACGCAACGCCGTGAAGAACGCGTCGACGATCTCGCCCGCCAACTGCGTGCGCTGGTGGAAACGACTCGACTCGTACACCTCGTTGACGGGGAGCACGAAGTAGCTCGTGAGCTTTGCTACGACGTCGGCGTACGGGCGGTATGCCTCGTCGTCCAGCATGATGGATGCAAGAACCACGCGAGCTTGGAGATCCATGCAGTATACGAGGATTCGCACCTTGGTTTCTTCGGACTCGGCGGGCAGGCCCGATGCAAGGAAGTAACCTTCAAATTGCTGGAGCCAAGCGGGCCCACTGGCTGGCTTCATCGAACGCGAACGGCGGCGGGGCCCGGAGCGAGAAGGCAGCGGTTGCTGGCAAGAGCGGCGAGACAGCGTGAGTTTCCAGCGTGTCCAGCGTCATGGAGTCACTGCTGCCTGTGCTCCTGACACCATGAGGTGGTCGCGTAGAAGCGAGGCGCGAGGCCCGAGAGCGCGGGGCTCAGGCGTGAGCGGCCAGGGCGGCCGAGAGTGAGGAGCACCCCCAGCCAAAGTGTGCCAGTCGAAAAAAAGTCGCCCGTTTATTACAGACGGCGTCTAAAAATACAATGATCACCCAAAAGGGGCGCCATAATTTAGATAATTTTCAGCCACCACATTAGCGCCCTCTACACTTTGCTTGAAGTTCATTCCTTTTAACTATACGTAATTAGGGTGCGTGTAACTGAAATAACTTTAGAGCTACCGTATTCCAGGAACGTGCAGGGGTGATGCGCCATCTGTACCGGCGACTGTTGTATATTGTTTCACCCAAAACTATCCCAGTTTGTAAAATTCTCGCCACCAGCCCGTGTTTCGCGATATCCCTCTCCAAATTTGACACTCAATCCGGTTAATTACGCTTAGAAAAGTGCGAACATAGGCGCAAAACATCCTCCCCAGGGTGGCGCGAGTCGCTGTGTGCGTAAGTCATTTCGTAAGACGACAAACGGAACTGATAACAGTTCGTCTGTTGAACATATCTATCAGTTTCCGCGCGTAGAAAAAATGCGTTTATGCATGGAATTCTTACCTCCCAAGCATGCCCCAGGTTGTCGTGATGAGTTGCGTCAGAAAAGCTCCCATCACGTTCATAGTGAACATAAAAAGGACAATGCCGCCGATGCCTAGAGAAACAAGAAAGTGCAGAAAAGAGTTGAAGGTGCCAGTACAGTGCAATCTAACCAGTAAGTTACAAACAAGCAGCGCTACAAATCTCCAATCAAGTAAAATGTATCATAAGAAAAGAAACTCCACAGAAAGCTTTTACTATACTCCGTATCACTTTATGTTGTACCGCAGCGAAGGCTAGAAGCGCGAGCTCATAGCGTTGGCAGCTGCTCTTGATGCACGAGAGCGTGTGCCGCCGAGATGTGGCCTAGAGCAAGGAACGCGTGCTTGTAGCCTTTCCTGCGGTACATCATAAGGTGAAATAGAGTATACGTTACACAGCTAGGAATATTCATACAACTTCACTCTTATATTTGGTGGAATGTACATTAGTTTAGTGTTTATTTGTTTATTTATTTATTTTACCCTCAGGGCCAGGGGCATTACAGAGGGGAGTGGTCGAAATAAACAAAAGAAACAACATGAAACAACCGTAGAACAAAACTTTGATAATGGGGAAAACATGGTTACTAACACTTGTACGAAACAGAGCAAAATCAACAATGGATGCAAGTGATGAAGGTAACTGATTCCATTCTTTTGTGACTCTCGGAATAAATTAGTTAAAATATTTATATTAGCGAAAAGATGGAACGCCTACTTTCTGCTGGTGATCTAGACGAGCTGAAGGGAATGGTGGAGGGGTGAAGAGCTGATTTCTGAGAACCGGGTTGTGGTGGAATATTTTGTGAAAAAGACAAATGCTAGTAATTCTGCGGCGATGTGCGAGGCTGGGTAGAAGTAAAATGTCCTTCATTGATGTCACGCTTGCGGTCCGGTTATAATTAGCCAAAATGAAACGTGCGGATTTATTCTGAACGGATTCGATTGAGTCAGTAAGGTACGTAGTACCGGGATCCCAGATGGAGGCTGCATATTCAAGCTCAGAACGTTCTAATGTCTTATAAAGAAATAGTTTTAACGAAGAAGGGGCCAGGAAAAAGTTACGTTTAAGATAACCAAGCATGCGGTTAGCGTTATTAATCACGCAAGTAACATGCAGGTTCCAGGAAAGATCGGAGCTAAGTATCACACCCAGATATTTGTAAGAGTCTACACGTTCTAATGGTGCGTTATTAAGATTATAAGTAGCAGTAAAGGTAGCTTTACGGGTTATGAGCATTAGCTTAAATTTTTCAATGTTGAGTTCCACTGACCAAAGCTCGCACCATTGAAAGATAGAATCAAAATCATGCTGCAATTGTTGGGAATCGGAGTCATCAGATATTATTCGGTAGACAGCGCAGTCGTCGGCAAATAATCTTATCGAGGAAGAGACAGCACTGGGCAGATCGTTAATGTAAATGAGAAAAAGTAACGAACCTAGGACTGACCCTTGTGGTACTCCAAAAGAGAGAGTTCTGGGGCCAGAGTTAACACCATTGCAGATTACAAATTGCGAACGATCCGTTAAGAATGCTACCAGCCAATGAAATACGTTAGGGTCGATGTTAAGTTTGCTTAATTTTCGGAGTAGAAGTTTATATGATACCTTATCGAACGCTTTCGAAAAATCAAGAAAAATGCAGTCCACCTGGGATCCCTGGTCGAGAGCAACATCAAAATCACTAGTAATGCAGAGTAGCTGTGTTTCACAAGAAAACATTTTTCTAAACCCATGTTGAGCTGAGGAGAAGAATGAGTTGGATTCAAGAAAATTAACGAGTTGCGTGTATATGATGCGCTCGAAGACTTTACATGGAATGCTAGTTAGTGAGATAGGCCTGTAATTGTAGGTGCAGTGCTTGTCGCCAGCCTTGTGCAGAGGAATAACTTTTCCAGTTTTCCAGTCTTGAGGTAAAAATCCGGTGTCGAGTGACTGTTGAAATATCTTCGCAAGTATAAGAGAGGAGTACTGATTAGTTGATTTGAGGAACTTAGAGTTGATTTTATATTTGCCTGTAGCTGAAGATAACTTAAGGTCATTTATAATTTTTGAAACACCATCAAGATTAATGATGACATGATCCATGAATGAGAGAGTGTTTACAAAATACGTCGGATCAGTGTTGCTAAAAGGGTTAACACTTCGTTAAAAATTGAGGCACAATAAGATTCGTCAATCTGAGCGTTTCCTGCTATTTTAAGTGAAATCACAGATGGCCTATCACGGCACCTCATAACATGCCAAAATTGCCGTCTATTATTTTGGAGCATAGATGGTAACCGCCGAATTCAGAAACCTCACTCAAACTACACTCACACTTAAGGGCCCCTCCACTTCCTCGAGGAAGGCGCGAGGGCCGGCGCTGGCCAATCGCGACGGCGGGTCCGTCCTCGCGATTGGCCAGCGCCGGCCCTCGCGCCTTCCTCGAGGAAGTGGAGCGGCCCTTAAGTGTGAGTGTAGTTTGAGTGAGGTTTCTGAATTCGACGGTAAGTCTTGGTTAAAAAACTTGAACTTCGCATCTCTAATCGCATTCTTATAACGTTCAGCAGCATCATCGTATTTATGCCAGCGAACTGGACAGAGTGTACCTTTTGCGGCTCTGAATGGTCGTTTCTTTTTGAAAGAAAGTCTGAGGAGCGCTCTGTTGAACCAAGGTGCACTAGCATGAACAATGATAGGTTTCAAAGGAATGTACTTTTCAGTAAGTGTGCTAATAATTTCTTTATAGAGTGTCCAGTTGGTCTCAACAGAGCGCTCCGAAAACTTTGCAAAATATAGGTCTAAAAAAGTACACAAATCACCGTTGATAGCATCCAAATTCGCTTTGCTGTAGTCGCGAATTAACTTTTTTCCGATTACTGGCACAACTCAAATGAATAATAGTCAGTGAAAAATGTAGCAATGAATGATCACTAAGGCCAGGAATATAAGAAATTGTACCAATCAGACTAGTTACAGTAGTTAAAATAAGATCTAAAATGTTTGACGTAGCAGCCGTTATTCTTGGTGGCATGTGGACTAATGGCGCGTTCACACTAGAAGCGGATCCGCGTTCGCGAAGCGGATCCGCGCGTTCTTAACCGCAAAGCGGCTGAGATCGAGCGGTTGGAGCGCGTTTTTGCCAACCGCTTCGGGACCGATTTCTCCAACCGCTTTCCCGAACCGCAAAGCGGCAACCAATCACAACGCGACGCTGAGGGGATGTTCGACTGACGTCACGTCAGCATCTCGGGATCTCATTCCAACATGGCTCCCGTCGCGAGTACCGTCGCCAAATCGGCGAAGCCTAACGCGAAAAAAAAGTCGACGAATGTGAGGACTGATGTGCTTCTGGATGTAATCAAACAGTACCCCGTCTTGTACGACAAGAGACATCCACAATTTAAGGATATCAAGTACAAAGATGAAGTGTGGACGATGCTCGGCGACAACCTGGGGGGGATACCTGGTATGTACTATTTTCATTTCACGAAAGCTACGCGCACCAAAGTGAAGGACAACTTTTTCCGAATATATGATTCAACTGAACGACCCGATCGCTTCTGGGCCTGCTTGCTAGAATCAGCATGGCTGTTTGAAGAAAGCTTGCCAAGCGTTTGCGACTCGGCTTCACGTGCCACTCGGCTCGTGCGCTGGCTTTGGCGGTGCTTTCTTGAGACGCTGATTATAGCAACTGGGCCGGCGTGCTTGAATCGGCGTCTCGGCCGAGGGAAGAAAGCCTGCTGAAGCCTGTGGCGCGCGAGCGCTTGAGACACGACTGGCCACTCCGCTCGTGAGCTAGCTTTGGCGGTGCTTTCTTGTAACGCGGATTATGGGCCTCCTGCGTTGCCCAGGGGGTGCTGCGAAAAGGGACTTGTTAGGCCTTGTTTTGGGTAGTACAATCTTTAGCGTCTCAAACTGTCACGCATGCAGAAGCGTGCCAGCTCTGGTGCCGAGCGCGAGATCACGATGAAAATACAAAGAAACAACAAAATTTTGAACGCCGTCAAAGCTAAGACGCTAAGCGCGTGAGCCAAGAACAGCCGTTCCGCGCGTTCCAAAGTAGACATGACAAAGAAAAAGAAAAATTAAAGCGTCGCTTCACGGGTGTTTTGACGTCACCGCCCAGAGATAAGAGACGCGTACCCTAGCGGTGGTGTCGTGAATTTGGCAGTTTTGGTTGTCTTGCGGCGTTGAGTCTGGCCGATTTCTGGCGTACAAAAGTGTTCTTTTGTTCTTCAGGACCAGACAGAATTAAAAAAGCTCAACCAACGTGCCATAAGTGGTGCGAGGCTCAATCAAGGGAGCTTGTACTACCCAAAATGAGGGCGCTACAGTTTGTTCAAAGCTTCAGCGCAGGAAGCCTATAAGCAAGTTGGTCCTGGTCGTCCCCGAAGAACGCTCACATTCGATTAGAAGTCTCAAATAAGTAAACACATGTTCTTGAATTGCGAATTTTGAACATCCCTTATTCTAGTGGGACGCAAATATGTCAGTGTTCAGCTGTTCGACGGCCTTCGCCGAGGTATATTTTCTTAGGAGAACGTATACGACCGGACATTTGCTTACTTCAGGCAATACCCGCGCTGCCAACCCAGGTTAACGCTTTCAACCTGCAAAATTATTTAATAGAACATGGCCTCACCCATTATTCAATCATTTTTTTAAACCCAGTCACGGTTTGCTGTTAGCAATTAATGAATGACTGTTTCATTTTTGCAGGTGGTGACCTCGTTAACAAGTTCAAAAACGCTAAAGACACATACCAAAAAACAAGAACAAGATCACATGCTCCATGAAAAGTGGGGCGGGAGCAGCAGAGGTGGGAAAAATAACGTGGCCCTACTTCATTCAGATGATGGAGATCATGGAGCCAGTCTCCCCCAATCCAATGTATGTAACCATGCCTCTAATGGAATCAATGTTAATTTTGTGACTGAGAAGTTCTATATCATTACTCCATGCAATTTCAGACTTCACACAAACCTGGAGTTTGATGAAGAGGAAAGGTTAGTCACAGAAATGTTTTAAATAGATAAAATTAAAAGGAAAATCAAGAAACACTTTTTTGTAACGAAGCGAGACATCTTGCATTGTCCCTTTGTTTAAAAAGTTTGTTTCTTGAATATTCATACCAACACAACAAAAAGTAAGCAAAAAGATGAACAAAGTGGTCATCTTTCACACGTGTTTGTTGTCATTCAATGATTTATTACTGTGGTGCTCAAAACAGCAGTGGCACCACCACCAGCAGTGGTGCCACCAGCAGTAGTGCCAGCACCAGCGGTGCCACCAGCAGCGGTGGACATCTGGGGTGTGGAAGGTGGGTCCCAAGTGTTTCAGTGCTCTGCTGAAAGCTGCAAATGATATAGTTTGATGGCCGAATACCTTTTTTTTTTAAGGAATAGTTGGCAGGATGACAGTGAGATGGAGTCGTGAGTTGACATTAGGATCATTTTATTAAATCCGCACGACCTTGCATCAAAGCTTCATTGCATTTACTCTATGGCAGACCTACTGACACCATTCTGCCAAACCTTGCGGAGCAAGACGGCCCAGTGTAAGCCTCACTTTTCTAACCTAAGTTTGTTCTGCCTGCCAAAGGTTTGGCCTAATCTTGAATTTTATAATTTGCATAGGAAGTTAAAACTAATGTCACAAGCCATGACACAACATTAACACAGGGAATATATACATATGGGAAATAAAACGAGCTGCTGTTCTGTCCTCTTCACTCAAACAAATGCAGGCAACAAGAGGAGCCAAGAGACCAGCGGCAACAGATCAACAAAGCAAGGTGAACAATCTCTAGTTATTATAAAACTGTCTTACACTATTTCGTTCCATCAGGCCACATTCAAGCGGATCCAGCACGCAGGACCCTGTTGGCGCCTGTGTAAATCTTTTGGAGGAGATACGGGAGAGGCGTGCCAGGAAGGCAGGTGCAACCAAAGATCCAGTTCATCACTTTTGTGCGTCCCTAGCTGGCAGAATAAGAACCCTCCATGAAACAAAACAAATTGAAATAAGGCATGACATTGAGAACTTGATCTACAATGCACAGCGGGAGCACTTCTGCGGCCCAGATGAGCACTACTGAGTGGCAAACAAATGAAGTGTGAAAGAGAGACTTCTTGTTTTGTGTCAGTTGTCACAAGGCCCCATGACCATCTCGTCTTGCCAGGGGGCAGCACCTCCAGTCACAAAATGGTGGGCAAGCTTGTCCCGCATCTCGTATGCCTCCCTGCAAATAGAACAACCTCAAATATTAAATCAAGGAAATGATTGGAGATGTTTCAAATGGACTAAAACAAGCCGAAACGCTGACACCATTCTGGCAAAATGGCGGCCCTTCCCGCGTGAGCCAATCGGCCGGCGGCGCAAGGCGTGAGCCCTTCCCAGCTGAGCGGGAAGGGCCGTCATTTTCGATCATTCGCCCGGCGGCATGCATGGGATCGACATCCAAATTTCGGTCCTTTCCTTTTATTCGGCAGGCTCTGGCAAGTAAGTGATATAGTGTTATTATTCGGTGGCTTAGAAAGCTAATGAATGAAGTTTCTCTATGTTTGAACGGAAACTTTTATTTAGGCGAAAAAGAAATAAGCTTATAGCAGACGACGCGTAGCCTCAACAATGCTCTTCGCCTACAACTGTTGCGTCAAAATGCTGGTCGTCTCCTCTTTGCTCCCTTCTTTCTCTCTCACTCTTTCGGCGCTCTCCTCCCTTCCCTTCACTTTTCTCCTCTCCGGTGCCTTCGTCGCCACACCCAATGGCCAGGCTCTCCCAATATACGGCTCTGGCTCTGGAGGAGTGTTTTCCCCTTAGCACGGGTGTGCGCTGCGGCAAAGCAAGACGCAAAATCGCGATGCCTACTTTATCAATGCTATTAATGCAAAGGCGCAGGCGAGCTGGACAAAATACATGATAATAATCCATTCTCCAGGGATTATTATCGTTCATGAGTACTGCACGGTTTTCACTTCTCCGCAGTAGACCAGTGCACGGTGAAAAGCGCATTCAAAGAGACTAATTAACCCTCCAGCAGTACAGATAATGAACATGGTAATTCGTGCGAAACTTCCGAATACTGTCAGTCTTTCGTAAGAAATGCGATGGATTAGTACGTTATTTGAGTCCACAATAAAACATTTTGAAAACTCGCATAGCATATTGTATCGGTTCGATTAAGCGGCGAGGCCCGAGTTATTTTACTTTCAGTAATATTTAGGTGAAATAAAGTTCAGGCGCAACGTTGGCGCTGATTCCTCCAGGTTGGGCAAAATGTAGCAGGGTAAGCGGCGCAGTTTGGCACAAATGGTGCAGCAATCACATCGCCGATATTGATCTGGCCCATTTCCAATGACTCGCATCATTTTCTTAGTCACTGAAAACTGCTTCATTGCCTCTGCTAGCCTGACACAAATAAACACAACTATAGTAACATACCGAGTAAAATGGAACATACTTGGCTGAATTGTAGCCTCTTCTGGGGATGCCTCGCAGTCCAGCGTTCTTGCTGTCTGCGTCCCTTCTCCGTGTGCCATCAGTTGTCCGACCTTCCCAGTCCTCCTGGTCAGCTGTGCCAGGAGGGCAGTAAGCCGCAGCCGATGCTTCAGACTCCTTTAGCAAAAAATTGTGAAGAACAACGCAGGCTGCAACGATCTTGTCAGTATTCACCTCGCTTGCCCTGAAGGGTCTTCTCAATATCCGCCACCTCTGGGCGAGAATTCCAAATGTGTTCTCTACGACCCTCCTGCCACGACTCAAGCGGCAATTAAAAATCTTCCGTCGCCGCCTCAGCTCCCTTTTCTTTCCTTGGTCACTTGCGTCACCTTCATCATCTGGAGGCTGGTCAACCACTCCATCGTCTTGTGGTTCTTCATTGGACGGCTCTGAGGCAGAAGGTTGAGTGTCTTCAGCTCTTGCAGTGAGGCCTGTAATATTAGAGCCAATATCTTAACAAAGGAGCTGTGAAGTCTTCCAGAAAGGGCACCTCAAATGTGGTAATGTGAAGTTGCATGAGCATGATACAAAGGAGGATAAAAGTGCAAGTGAAAACTTTCTATAGGTTTTTTAATTTTTCCTAATAACCAAACTAAGAAGCTGCTAAAGATCACTCCAGACAAAGAGAGTGCATGTTGTAACATTGCCATAATGGATAAAGGTCATGCAATTAAAATGTCATTCAAATTCCCGATAATGAGATAAATTTTGGTGGGTAGCTTTCAGAATATTTTAGAAATAGAACTAAGTGTTTCAATTATAGAAATGTGCTCAGGTCTGGCTAAAGTGATCCTTTAAAGCTTCGAGTGTCGCGGATGAGGCGCTAAGGTTTGTGCATCACTAATTCTGGTAGTCGTACATGTAGTGCCTACTAATCTTTCAAATACTGCTGCATGTGTGGCCAAATTGCTACATTTGTGGAAATATAATAAAAGAAATTGTGCATAACACAGACGAGAACAAAAACACAGAGGTGTAGGCTTTATAGGCTGGACTGCTTCTGCAATCTAGCCAAAAGAACATTTTTATATGGCTTGCACGTGATGTCCTCGCACTGCAGCAATAGTCATTCCTACTTGTTCTTGCTGCGAGAAAAAAATTGGTGGTACGAAAGCTTAAGCTGCACAGGGTACATGCACAACGGCAAGGTTTTTCACGATGCCCACTAATGTGACATGAGTGCAAGCCATGTATAGTTTATCTATCAGTACACTGCTTACGAACAAGCCCACGTTTGCCCCCACCGGGTGTGCGCACTGCGCGTGCGCAGAAACCAGAATCGCCCGAGACAAAGCACCAGCTGTTTACAGGACAGAGATAACGTCTTCGTGCGAAGATACCATCTGTGAAGATTGCATTTGTATGGAGAATCGTGTTCTCGATCTGGCTATTCGCTATGTTATTTATGCGCAACGCAATGATTGGCTGTATATGTGTTCTGTGGGAAAGTAGATGCAAAGGCCTTGCTCATAAATAGTGCGGCTATTACTCGAGTATATACGGTATATTCAGTGGTAAATGTCTTTTCTCAAACAATTGTATTCAACTACAATAAAAGGTGGTGGCATAGTGTTAATTTATTCTTGAACAATATACTGAAAATACGACATGAAAAAAGCAAGGCATTACATACTTTTTCTTGGGTATGACCTCATCAGGTAAGGTTTTAGCGGAAAGGCCTCGTCCCCCACCAGGTAGTACGGTAGTTCCCCTTCTTCTCCAACAGCTGTTGGAGAAGGCAGTCCCTGCTTCCCAGAGACGATGAGCTGCTGGATCTTGCTGCGGGCAAAGATGCCCCCATCGCTTTCACTTCCGTGATGGCCAACTTCAACGTAGAGGAACCTAGGATAAGAAGGGGATTTTTTTTAACATTAGCAGTAACCAACTAAAATGCAAGAGCTAGACCTCATAATAATAATTGTGGTGTGTGTATGTTTAGACAGCTGAAAGTTAGTCGGCCGCAACGGGCATCTGGGCTGTAGATTAAAGATTTAGCCAGTGCAATACAAACCGCTAACCTGTGTTCTTTAAAGGGATGCTGAACCGAAATCTGGATTCCACAAAACACAGTGGCAAAAGCGTGTAACGGGATGCTACAAACACCAAAACATCACTCATACAGCAATATCTCAAAACGGATGACCGTATTTTCCAAAAAAAAAAAAAAAAGAGGCGCATTTGACAGAAATGTTTACGTCTTGTTTCTCCGAGAAGAAGAGGAAACGGCCTCGCGTCTTCTCCGCCTCGCCGCCTTGAGGGGGCAAAGCAAAGAGAGGAGGAAACGAGATATCTTCACGTCACGCACCTCGTCGGCCTCCCTTGTCGGCCTCGTTCAATCTCGACCTCTTTTTCCGAAAATACGGCCGTCCATTCCAGATATCGCCTTACGAGTAGTTTTGTAGGGATTGTAGCGTCCCGCCTACAGCTCCTGCATTGTTTTCTGAAATCCTAATTTCGGTTCACTATCCCTTTAACCAGCACCACACAGCAATAATGATATATGGCCGCATGCCAGTACGATGCTAATATAGATCAAACCGGGCAGAGTTGGGGATTTAACCCAGGATTTGCTGGGCTCCGCAGCTTGAGCTTTCACTCTATATGCTTGGGTTCTCACTTCAGAGACCCCAGCTGCTTCCTCCGCAACTGTCGACTTGTAAAGGATTAGCATCGTTGAAGGTTGCGGCGAGCGATCGACACAAAAGACGGTTCGCCACGGGGCTGACAGCGACTGTGGCAGCAGAGGGGGACAGGTTTTGTTGACTTTCACATATACCCAGAGACAATGTCATCGTAGTTCCCCTAAGCGCGACCCGCGACTGCAGAGCAGCAAATAATTAGTATTTTCTTTGCGTTTACGCAGCGGAATAGCAGATTTTTGGGGCAAGTAGACACGTTTTTGGTCACTTGAGCTTGCATAAACAATATAAAAATTACAAGGTGCCCATTCTTTCAACGTTAAAATTGTTGCACTACCCCTTTAACACTCTCGGCGAGCATAACATGTAAGTTACGTCACCAATGTGTTCTCTCAGTGCTCAACGGCGTCCACGTGATTATCATAACGCGCCTACGCAGCTTGCTTTTTGGGAGCCGTCCGGCCGTCCCCTCCGTTTCCCTCGTCACAACTGCCGTCGTCGTCTCACTCTCACCGTTTGTGAATATTATGTCTGGGAGTCTTGTTCACATCACGTGCAAAGACTGATGCCGCAGTTGTGACCTGTTCGTCCGATGCAGTAGACACCAAAAATTGGTGGAGTGCGGTGCAGACAACGCTTTCGCCAGGCGTACGCCCGCCCCACCGGAGGCCGCCCGTCATTGCGTAGGGGATTACGTGACATTTCGTACCACGTTTTTGGCGCCCGAGGCCAACGTTCTGACGCAGCCAAAGTTTCGGTTTCGATTTCTGCTCATGTATAAAATAAGATTGTACAATATATATCTCATTTTCCACAGGAAATGACGTAGTGCCTTTTATTAGTGCTGTTTAATGCAAAAAAACTTAATATCCCGAAATTCTTAGAATTGAGCGGAGTTGCCCTTTAAAGGGACACTGACAGGGTATTTATGCTTGCCAAGGTTTTTATTTGTACATGACATACGAGAGCCCAACAACCCAGAACACAATTTGCGGCTCAAAATTCGGTTTCTTTCCGCCTGAAAACCGCTGATCAAGAACTGGCCGGTTCGAGTCGCACCCACCCTCTTCTTTATGGTCATGTGCTGTTTTCTATGGTTTATGATACCCATTTTTTTGTGGCTTCTAAATATGATACCCATTTTTTGTGGCTTCTAAAAAGCCGCAAATATGGTGATTGAAGAAAACGAAGTTGCACAGCCACGTGACTTCTGCCAACTCTCTCCTCCTCTATATTTCTTCTTCCTCCCCAGTCCAGTTTCGGTTTTGAGCAGTTGGGTTTCTTCTTTCAACCTGATACTTTTTTAGATGTACTTTCCCTGATAATTTGCCTTAAAGTAGGGGATTTGTCGCCTTTAGTTCTGTCTATGCATTTCTTTTGCCTTGTACATTAACTTAACATTTAGTAATAAAAAATCGAAACTTGCCTGTATTTAGCATCACTAATTGCCAACAAGGACTTGCTGAAAGATCCCTTGTAGTTTCGATGCAGGCTGCCAGAGAGTGAAGGGCACTCGATAGTGATGTGCTTGCCGTCTATGGCTCCCACACAGTTTGGAATGTTCCACCTTTCCTCGAATTCAGTGGCGATCTATTGAAAAAGTAAAAAAGAAAGATTCAACATTACTTCTTATTTTCCTTGAAAGCTTCAGCCTGCAAGGATGCACAGAATAATTTGTCAGCACGAGACATGAGAAATAGTCTATGTAGCTCATAAATGTTCCATCGGCAGAAAATATTTGAGTGTTGCAGCATTCAATACCGTAGAGCTTGTCGTTCACATTCGATAATCCTATGCAGAGAGAAAGTTGTCTGCTTCTTGTGCAGGAGTTGCGGTGATGTCAGAACGAAGCCGAGCTCTAATTGGCTTCGACTGAATTTTGAAAGGATAGTAGGTAGACCTGAATGTAGATGCCTCGAGATCTACTCCCTATTTTTTTTCAATCGGCCAATAAGAGCTTGGCGTTCTGACATCAACGCAGCCCCTGTGCAAGAAGCAGGCAGGTGAGCTTGCTCTCCGCATAATTATGCCGTCACGAGTAGGAACCATAAAGCCGCAGTCACACTGCTCAAACATCATGCAAAACATACGTTATTCGCTGCAGAGGCGATGACCGAATTATCTGTGGACACGCCTCAAGCACCTTAGAAGCATGTTTGTTTCATACATGGAGGTAGGAAGCTTCTGGAGGCGACATGACGCGACAGAGGTACACGCCCCCAACAATGACTAAAACCAAGAGACGCTATTGGACGAAAAGGAGAGCCGACTTGGTGCCAACAGCTGCTTTAATCCCCCTCCAAGGACCCTCCCAAGCGTGACCAAAGCAGCTGTTGGCACCAAGTCAGCTCTTCGTTTCGTACAATAGCATCTCTTGTTTTTTTTTTTGTCATCATTTGGGTCATGTCCCTCCACAGCGTCATGTCGCCTCAAGAAGCTTCCTACCGCCATGGTTTCATACATATGTATGCTTCGAACATGTCTGCAGACGGTTTTTGTATGACCAATATGACAGTACCATGTCATACAAGGAAGAAACACGCTTCAGACAGTGTCTCTACTGTCTTTTGTGTGATGTATGAGCAGTTTGACCGTAACTAATACCCCATTCACACGGGCGGTATAAACATACTTTTAGCATAGGTCCCTATCGTAAAGGGACATGGAGTTTGTATTCACATGGCACAGCAAGGTCCCTTTCGCTAAAGGAGGATTAGAATAGACGGAGCTCTCAGGCCTCTTCTTATAGCTACAGGGAGTAGCCTCGGACCCATGAATTTCAAATAAAAATGTAGCATATATGCTTCAGCTTTGTTTATTGCATTGTAATAGTAACAATAATATTTACGAGGCAAAGATTATAAAGTAAACGTGAGCACAAACCTGATGGAAGACAGTAGCGACAAATTTATACTCGCAACAGCGGGCAGCAGCGGTAGCCCAAACACAATGCCGGCTGTATGTGCTTTTAGTGAGTACACTCTACTTTGACTAGCGACGACGAGTCGTCGCAGTCAAATCATGAGACCATGATTTCGCCTGGTGGACCTGTGAACTTGGGTGCCAGCACTAGCGGCACTAGTAAGAAAGGCCCTAGAGTTCCCTGGTCCGAGGCAGAAACATGGTCGCTAATTCGTCTCTGGGAGGACAAAATCAGCAAACTCCGGCGACAAAGGAGGAACGTCGGAGTGTACGAGACGATCCGCCTTGGTCTCGAGAAGCTCTCTATTGAGAAGACCCGGAGGCAGACGCAAAGAAGCAGCAAAGCAAACTCAGGGAAACACGGAGAGTTGTCGATCACGTTTCGCACCTTGTGTACCTTGACTACTAGCTCCTTTGGATTCGGATTAAATAACACGGCGAGCAATTTGGCCACACCAGCGAGACATTCTTAAGAAAATCTGATTTTTTTCTTGCACCATGCAATAAAATCAATAAAATAATTATTAATCCATTTTAAAACAACATATTCCACTTCTAATAAAGTAAAGAATGTGTCTCAAACCTGTTTAGAGCAAAAATTATATATTGCTCTTTCGCCCCTCGGTTTAGCTGGGCTATCCCCGGTGCAATAAACATCAACCCTGAGCCCTCCGTTCATTTGCCGTGTGATCCTGAACGCCTTCTGATACAGGTACCTTTAGCTAGGGACCTGACCTGCAGGTCCCTTAGGCAGCCTGTGTGAATGGGGTATAAGAGCATGCCACAAAAATATCACATAATCTTCCGGAATTCCAAGGGGGGTAAAGGGGGGAAGGGGAGGGGCGCAGCTGCCTTCCTTGCTTTTACCCACTTCCGGAAGCTCATGCTGGGGTCTTTAACGTGCATAACACAGTAGTGATACACGACCAGACGCCGGCATGATGCTTATCCAATCTGATCAAAATGAGTAGGGGTGGTGATTGATCACAGGATCCCTGTATTATACAGCAAAAGGTTACGCTCCACGTGCTTTGAGCTGCGGTGCACTAACACACACGGCCACTAATTCGTGTCACACCAGCGTTGTTCCCACCACAGAACAACGAAAATTACACTGCAATTGGGCAAAGTTACACCAGGTGAACATTTTTCTAGAGCTTTGCATGATCGCTATTTATATTACCCGTGCACAAAGAAGAGAGCAAGTGAACAGTGTAATACGAAAAAAGTTACCTTTTTCCACTGTTCGGGCTGTTTTGGGCATGCCACATAGACAGGCCCAAGCACCTCCCAGAGGGCGCTGCATACCTCGGGTATTATCTCGCAGCAAGTTGACCTTGCCGTCAAGAAGTTGTAGGATACGCTTCTCAACGTCTCCCCAGCGGCAAGAAACCTTAATAAAAAGAATAAAAAAAAGAGCAGTAATAAAAAAATAAGATTTCTGCCAAGTCTACATTGAGCAGAATTTAATTAATACATTCATATTGAAAGTAGAAGTACTCTTAAGATCATCACAAATCAGAATATTCCCCGACTGCTGGGAGTGTGTTGTCACAGAGGCAAAAGAATGCGCCTATAAACAGGCGCAGACTAAACCATAATATAGCAACATGAAGCAATTACCATTTCTTTTTGTTGCTTTTTTTTAATTTCAAAATTTTCGCGTCAACGATGTGTACTCTCCTGCATCTGTGTTATAAAGCCATCATCAACGGGATAGAGAGAACTCACGACGGCTAGTAATGACACGCACCTCGGTACAAGCCAGTAATTACGAAAGTACAGCCTCCAGATTTTTTAACAATATCGCGCGAACGCCGACCGGCCGGTCGAGACGCACACAAACGCCTAGCCTCGCTGACTTCCTGTTTCGTATTGATCTACCGGCCGGTCGGCGTTCACGCGACATCGTTAAAAAAATCTGGAGGCTGTACATGCGTCTGCATTCTTTGCATGACTACAAATTTTTCCTTATATCCCGCATTCAATCTAACGCTCCCTACTTCGCTGGCAATTACCTGATGGCGAGGGCGAGGCGCACGTCTGGAGGAATGGCCTTGCGGAAGTTTGTGTCCTCTTTCCTGATTCTGTCGCCGATCAAGCCGAGGATTGTATCGAAGGCGCTGGGAGGCATCCTCAGGAAGCTGGTAAAATAACGTCATATGCATGATCGATCTGGGATGTTGTCTTTTCGCGAGTAGGCAATGCAAGTGCGGACGGATTACTTACTCCCGGTAGTACTCAAGGTCCCGCTCGCGAAGAAGGGGAACGAGGTTCGCCCCCTGTCCATTCTCGTCACGGTCACGGAAGCAAGGACGGACCCACCATCTACGAGAACGCCGCCGCTCGCTTCTTCCAGCGGACGCCAAAACTAGCGTCACCAAAGCAACTGCAACAGCTTCTTCGTCACTGCCGTCGCTCGTGGAGTCGTCCATGTTTCTTTTCAAGCCGAGAGGATTCGGCTTGTGTTTGGATTGTAGAGCAGAGTGGATTTTGGATTGTAAAACATGGTTGCCAAACGAAAGTCTCGAAAGATGGCGAAGCAATCGGTAACCGCCGAGAAACCGCCGATCGCGTTCTGGTGTATGTGAACGGAGCCGTTCGCCAACCGCATCCGCAAACGCTTCGCGAACGCGGATCCGCATCCAGTGTGAATGCGCCATAACTGAGGCAAATGGAATTCGGATACAACACCCAAAAAGTTGGCACACTTAAGCGAAAAAGGATCGGGGTAAGGACAACCCGAGCCGCACACAATGTTTGGGTAGTTAAAATCACCTAATAACAGAAATGGTGTATTAGGAAAACGTGTTGGAACTCTATTTAGCACATCATGCAGTTTATCAGCGAAGTCAGCTGAACATGGGGGTGGGCGATAACAGCATCCTAGAATTAGCCTTTGATGCTGAATGGTAACACAAACAAAATTTATTTTAAGAGGACTGTTAATATCTACGATAAATGAAGAGATGCAGTCCCTAACGCCGATTAACACGCCACCGCCGCTTCGTTGCTCCCTATCGTATCAATATGTATTAAAGTGTTTTTGACCAAGAAATTGCTCTGTGTCCCATACCTTTGCCGAAAGTCATGTCTCGGTGAACACAACAATGACTGCGTCAGAAGTATCGATCATAGAACATAATTCGTCACGCTTTTTTTATTAAGCTTCGTATGTTAGTAAAAAGAACGGACACGTTACGTAAAGCATCATGACGACCACTACCCCTCGCTGACCGCTGATCAGATCTAGGTGTACACTCGGGTGTCGAAACCCGACGCTCTGCAACACTGGAGGCATGCGGTCGAGCTAGTTCCATGACGCGGCCCAGTTCGTGATCATAGATAAAGCATTTATCGTTCAGGAGCAGTTTGTTATAGTTAAGCTTGAAAGTGGAACCTTGAGATTTTCCAAATTCAATTAAGTTCCTCCGCGCGAAACGTGTCGCAAGCGAGAAATCCTCGCCAACACTTATATTAACAAGTTTAAGTTAATTGCAGCACTTGTTCATTTGTCTTGGAAAAAGAAAACTTAACAATGATTGGTTTGCACTTGTTTGCGGCAAATTGACCCAGCCTATGAGCCCGCTCAATACTAAAGTTATACGTTTTAATCGCTCAATACTAAAACTATACGTTTTAATAGCATTGCAACAGGTACATGAGGCATGTTGTGTTTCGTAAATTTTATTTTTATATCAAAGCCAGAAAATATTCTGCACTGCTCATCCAGTTTATTAATGACATTGTAAGGCTCTGGATGGATTGATCGGCTGCTGCGGATGACTGCCCCAACGAGGCGAAAGGAAGGATGATAGTGTCGACAGTATTTAATGTAGGGTATGAGAATAACTCCGCACCCTTCACTATACTGTTAGAATGATGCTGTCGGCAGCATAGAGGACAGGACAGGTGATGAAAGACAGAAAATAGAATGATTTTATCGAGGCCGATCCGGCCAGTGGGGCCTGGCGCGAGATGGTCGTGCTCGCCACTGCCCCGTCGTCGTCTTCATCTTTCTCAGAATATCAATAAAACTACTGAAAAGGAACATGTGTAACTGGCATACGTTTTCCGAACCGATTTATTATCAATACACAAAATATTATGAATGGGCTGGTCGTAACGTTCTCGGCTTATATAAAGCTGCAATATTTTATAGCTTTAGTGGCATATACGAAATAAATAAGGCTCATTGCCCTAAAACCCTTCACGTGAATGGAGCGCTGTAGGGCAAACCATGCTGCGCGGTTGCCGCATTATGCACTCTATCGACTCGGCAGTGGCCCCCATTTAAAATAGTTAACGCGGATTAACCCGCCATATTATGCGGCCTTTTCCTAGTCAACTGCACGGACTGTTTCTTGAACAAACGGAATTTCTACGAGCTGCGCATGCAGCTCAGGCACTCGGGGTTGACTCTTACCAAGGGACTGTTTGCCGCAGATTTAGTTGAGCGAGATTCGGTTTACTTGCACCTGCTGCACAGGTGCAGAAAAGTATAAAGCAGTGTACTTCCGGTCGAATCTCAATACACATTCCGGAAGTACTTTGTCCTACCCTTTTCTCCACCGGTGCAACAGGTGCAAGTAAATCGAACTAGCCTAGTATTAAACGTAGGACACGGGCCAGTGATATAAAGCTGGCTCTAATTTGCGACTGATTCCGAAGTTAGAAAAAACGGATAGATTCGAACTCGCTTGTGAGCACCATATTGTCACGAATGACAGGTGATGAGGCCACGAATGAACAGAAACTAAGCGATTAATTTTGCGAACTTGTGCCGAAAACAAAAATACAAAGAGGTAGCGTAGCAGGCGTCAAAGGTCGGTGGAGCCGCACGATAGAGCGCAAGAGCGAGACTGCCCCCGGACCGCCACGCGGAGCACATCTGTATCCGTGTGGATTTCTAGAGCATTCTGCGTTGAATGTTCGGCGCGTAGAGCATTCGAACCTAGATCAGACGACAAGGTTCCCGAACTTACGAAAATGCTAAATTGAAGGAATAAATAAAAGGAGCGTCTGCTTCCAGAATTCCGGAGTCTTTTTTTTTTAGGAGGATCTCCACCACTCCCACAAGAAGTGAGAGTGGTAAAGACCGTCCCCGCCCCCCCCCCCCCCGCCCCCCCCGCAAAAAAAAAAAAAAAAGACTCCGGATGATTGCTGCCGGCCCAGAGAGAGTAAGACCCAGCGTTAGACTGGAAGTGCTTCCCTCTGTTTACAAGGTCAGCCATGAAATTAAAGAAGCGGCAAGCAAACACCAGGTTCCAGTGTTGTTTTCCGCTCCTAGGAAGCTGGAAAAGCTGTGTGGCAGTATCGACCCCGGGGGGAAGGGGGGGGGGGGTGTAAAGAAACATAAAAAAACAATTTGTGAACTGTGAAGTCGGGGTAGTATATAAGATCCCGTTGTCGTGTGGAAAAGTATATGCCAGGCAGTCAGGCAACTGCAATAATGATAGATTAAGGGAGCGTGAACTGGCCATAAGATCCTCTCCCTCCGGCGACTTGGCGGTACACTGTGCCAGGTGCGGGTGTGCGCCACTCTTTACTCACACTGCCATTGTGACGCGGGGCATTAACCAAGGAACACGAAAGATCACGGAGGCGTATATATGTCACGGTGCGAGGAGTGCATGTGTGTCAGTTCGCCGTCCATTGCCTTGTTTGGAAGCGAGAGTGCTTACATGCGTCGTTATGAAGCAAGATTGTAATCACATTGATAAGATTAGCGGTGTTTTTATGTTCTGGTGGTTCGACGGTTTCATGTTTCTTCT
This sequence comes from Ixodes persulcatus, assembly GCA_013358835.2. Lineage (NCBI taxonomy): Eukaryota > Metazoa > Arthropoda > Arachnida > Ixodida > Ixodidae > Ixodes > Ixodes persulcatus. The sequence continues at coordinate 90,286 of JABSTQ010003813.1, forward strand.
CAATAAAAATTCAGTTGTAAGTCAGCCGCTTGTCGTGTACATTCCTCTCAATCGTCATTCGTCTAATTGTTGTGCTTTTTTGTTTTGTTGTAATGCATCACCAACTCGTCCAAGTTACCACTCTTATACTGTATATCGGGTTTTTAGCGCCTGGTTGATTCGATGGAGCCCTCTTATGACTTTTAACCTTGACTTCACTACCAGAATGTGCCTCGCCGTGACGTCACGAGCTGTGATTTTGGCTACATATCTGCTGCTCCAACAAGTTTATAGTGTTTCTGTAAAAAAAAAAAAAAAAAGTCCAAGGACACGTAAACATTTATGAGTTGTGAATGCGAAAGCGTGAATGTCCTGCCTTCCGCTCCCTTCGTTCGTCTGCGGTGTAGTGGCGTGGACGGCCTCGTTTCGACGGCTGACGGCCGAGCGCGTGCTTTCGTGAAGTGGCCGCGCCACGCTCGGCCGTGCGGCCACCCTGGAGTGTGCCCGGACGGTCTCTGTTGGCTCTGCCGTCACCACTCCCTCCACTTATCGGCGGCCGGACAGCTGCGTGCGCTGCGCCGCCATGAAGAGGGCTTCTCTTGTGACTTTTTTTGGAATTACGCCGCACGAGAGCCAATGGGAGTCCTCGTACCTTGACGCGCGTCAGCCAATGGGAGCATAATCCATCAGAAATCGCCTTCACTTGGGAAAGGGATTTTAGGTGCCGTCTTGCCAACGTTTGGCGTTGTTTCAAAGCTGATGACGTCGGTTCGCTCCATGGGAAAGTTAATGCTTTCGCATTAGAAACACGGTGGAAACTAGGAGTCATCGTGCTCTTAAAATGGGCTGTGCGACGACATTGGGTAGGAATATTTCTTACTTTACACCAGCTTCGTGGCACTAGTGGGACCCAAGAATACTCGAACGCAACACCACTGACCAAGAAGCGTCTTCGTCGCGGCATAATTCAAAGGATGAAAGCGGAGCTTTTCTTTTAGTCTCTCCTTCGCGAAATTTGATGACGAAGCTGTGGGGACAATGGCAACAGTACGATCCCCGGGATTGCGTCATCGAGCTTTGCGATCCCAGCTGTGACGATATTCAAATGCTGCTCACAGAGTGGACGCGAAGACTGCGTACGCATTCGATCTGGGCTCATGACAATCGATGCCTCGACATGTATTCGGGTAGTGGCCCATGTCCAATCGCTGCAACGACGACAATAGCCGAGGCATAACAATGTCTGGAACTCAGCGCGTGTCCTGTGCTTTGCCAACCCGAACGCGTGGCTATGATCAACATTGGCGGCATATAATCGGCTCCAGATCACGTGGCCGCTTGTTCTGGCTGCGAGTTGAGGGGGTGAACGGTGCACGTTTTTCTTTAATTTTTTTCTGGAACTTCTATTGCGTGGGGTGAAAAACGAACGCGTGTTTAATAGGTCATTAACGTCAGGGATCCGTTTTAAGCGGTATTTGCGCAAAGTGCAGAAATTGTTGCATCGCCCCTTTAAACCTCCACCGCAAAGCTGACCGTCTGACAATGCTCTTAAGTCCGTCGTTCGGCTAACTGCGGAGAGCCGATTACAACGACGCTGAAGTTCGCGTGCTTCGCTAATAGAGAGTAGAGAAGTCAACCACCGCTGTTAGCTAATGTCCCGTGATAAAATTCACCATTCATATTTCTTAGAAGTACCTAGAACCACTGTCGGCGAGCTCGCGAGACACGTACCACAAAACGACGAGCGAGTGCCGCACCGCACTTTGCTTTCAGGGGCCGCACACAAAGCCGCTCTTTTCAGTGCTACACCGCCATTTTCTTCTAGGGATCGCAGTAGGCACGGCCTCATGCATTGGTGTATTAGATTACTTAATGCTCTTTGCAAAAAAAAAACAACAACAACAGACATTAAGGGGATTTACTAAGAGAATGTGACTCTTCGGTTTGACCTAAGTCACTAGATGCCTGAAACGTAGCGCATAGCTCGCCGTATGTTCACCATATTTGTTCGTAAAATCCTTCTCCTCTCCATTCTTTTTAAGCCGATAAAAAGTACTGGTTTCTGTTTGTTTTATAAGCACATTCCTTGAGTGCCGAACTTTTGTTATCCACACACCGGAGAAAGAAACGCACATCTCTGCATCACAGCCACATGCGGCGCCGGTCATGGTGGCAGTAAAAAATAGTTTCCTTGTTTTAAAGTGCGCAAGAACAGGAATACTATTGTAAGATACTCGAGGAGATAAGCACAATTAATAAGTTGATCGCACGCCAAGTGCCCAAGACGCCTATATTGGCGAGGAACGCTTTCTGTTCGATGACGCTTCATAGCAATCTCCGCGCGACTGGTTTAGAACGACCCTTTCTAATCTTGGAAGTTTAAAATGGACCGAAATGGCGATCTCCGTGACAACTAGGCTCGATCAGCCAATTACCTCACGAAGTTTGGTCGTCTGTATGGTAGTCTCTATTTGTGTCCGGCTAGAAGGTAGGAAAAGCAACGGTGCCACTTTTCTAAGAACTAATAACTTTAGTTTGACCTAGGAACCCGCGCTTCGCAAGGTCAAAGTGGCACGTTCATATCGATGGATTGGCGACATAGGTCGTGGGATCAACCGTGCTCACTCTACATTGGAAAGTAAAAGCGAATTGGTCGGGGGTGAGAGAGCGCACTATGCCGCGGCATCACTCTGTCCTACATCCGTCGCCTCTTATTGGTCCTATGTTTTGTGTGGTGCTGCTGACATATATCGCAAACAGACCGTTCTCTGGAAAAACTCATCTCAACGGTGTCACGAGCCACCGTACTTGTAAGCTCCACAAAACAGCAGCAACAACGAGAGAACATTTTCTAAAGACTTTCAAACAGCATTTGTGGTCGCCATTGCCGCTCACGAAGCGCCTGATTGAACCCTCGTCGAACACCGACACAGCGCTCGTTTTCAACGCGGAGCGCAAGTTCGTATGCTTCTTTTGCAGGGGCTCTTGTGACGTCAAAGAGACATGGAGCCATGATTTTTCTCTGATTAAAGGATAGTGGATAGACCTCAAAGCAAGAATCACAACTCTGCGTCGTTTTGACGTAACTGTAACCCCTGCAAAAGAAGCAGATGACTTGCTCTCTGCATACGAGCTGAGCCGAGCTGACGCCGAGCGCCGACGCTGCCCTTGTGTCCAGCACATGCTCAGAGTATGTGAGCGAAAAATGGCGGACAGTGGCTGGCGCCGACTTTTCAAAAGGCGCTAATGCTCTGGCTTGGGACATTTAATGGTGGTGTCGCAATTTATTCAACTTATTGAAAATAAATCCAGCGAAAACTCTCCTGCCCTGTCCATGACACAAATACCGCAACATTCAATATTTTAGTCATTACCTTAAAAGAAAAGTTGGAAAAAAAAAACAACTTCGTGCGTACTACCGTATGTTTTGGCACTTAACTCTTTTATGTAATTTATATATTAAAATTCTCCGAAAAGCACTTAAAACGGTCCAAGATGTAATATTTCTGGATTTTATTAAAAGTCCCCAGCGCACTCAATGCAAAACTTGAGTGCTGTAGGGCCTTCACTAGGTCTTTTAATGAACCTCCAAAAGAATCGATACTCTCGTGCATTGTTCAAACTCGGGTGTAGAGTGAAATTTGCTAATTGAGTGACGAGCGGGTGAATCCGTTTTATGAGGATATTACAGCTCCGACAGCCCGTGCATGTCCCGTGGAAAATGTTTTGTTTTTATTTTCGGTAACCAGATGAGCTCGTAGCATCAGGGTAGCTGTATCCGAAAGAAAATTAAAAAAAAAGGAAATGTTTAACAACTCCCGAGAGTAAATTTTTAAAATCGCGTTCGTTATTTTTTTACTGAACTCTAGTTCCGAGAGAAAAAAATTCTCGATCTTCCAACTTAATTTGTCGCAGAAAGTAAATAAACATAAATTATTTTACTGCGTTGTAGCGTGAAATTTACTGGTGAATATATATCCGCTAACAAATTGTTTTTGTGAATTTTCGTTACCAAATGAATTGAGAAAGTTTGCACCCGGATGAAATCGAAGATTCCTTCGCTGAACAACAGTTTTTGCGCCCTACGCAGCGGCGCCATTCCGCGATCGTACTCGCTTGGTCCACGTGGTAGTAGGCAATGAATCTGTGTAGCGTTGTATTACATTAGTAAGGTACGGTGCTGCGCTAGTTGGTTCACCTTAGTGAAACGTATAAAATAGGGCAAAAGGGCAGGGGACACAAAGAAAACCGCACAAGGGAAGCAAAGAATTCATTGCGTCTGGTGATGCGGTTAACTTATGTTCAAGACCCTATAATGTGCGCTCTATAGAGTTGTCTCTTTTTGAACTGATTAAGACGAGCTTGTTGAAACGTCGATACTTAAAATTGAAAGAACAAAAACACGAAGGACGTGGACGAGACAGCCCTACTCTTTCGTTTAGCAACGAAGTTTCGAATATGAAAACAAAAAATCGCGCTCTTTCCCGAGATCACCCTGATAAGGGGGCTTTAAAGAGAAGACCAAAGGGGGAAGGAACCGGAGAATCAAAAGGAGGTGAACTAGAGGGCAAGGATGGAGGATTTGTGATTGTCCGATTTCCACGGTGTTCCATGACTGTTAAATTTCTACGAAGAGTTGCACATTCTTTCCTGTTCCGGCCTGAGAAATTTCACTTCACTTCTTGATAAAGATAAGGATGCCGATGAGACGTTCTTTTTTTGCGTTCTCGATGAGGAATGACTCGATGGTGTGGAATGTACGTTGCAGAAGCGCTGTGTAGCTGAGACGGCAGACAATGCCAGAACCACGAGAGCTCGAGGTCGCTGCTTTGAAGCCTCCTTCCGCAGAAGGAACGCTCGCGCTAGAAATGCATGTCTCAAAGCCGGGAGCGCGCGAAGCTCACTCTCGTTACTATGGCTGCAGTCTCAGCTTATGGGTGAACGGATTATAGTAAACGCGTTGGCGTTCTCCGCCAAGTCACATTCAGCACTAAGTAACTCCACGAGCGAGCCACGCTGCCGAGAACTGGCGCTGCTTCTTAGGAACTCATCAAAACGTGGCATACCAACGGATCTTCACGGACTGCCACCAGACACAATTTTGAAATATGTTCATTCGTCTTAAAATTAATTTTCTTGACTACTCTGCCTGCACCTCAGATGAGCTAGTCTAGGCTAGTGTTTCTGGGCTGCCGGCATAGCAGAGACCACTTGTAAAAAAAGAATTGCAAACATTTGGTTTCCGTTCCCCTTTAAAGTGAGAGTTTACAAATTTCTCAAGACTGCTGGCACGAGCGAGTGCGTTCAAAAGAAAGGCGAGATAAAAACACGCTAACGCAGCAGCATTGACATCATTGTTAACTATAACGTCTGTTTCAGACGGTTGCGTTGGCTGTCTTAAGAGGGACCGAAAAGAGAGCAACATCACGGGCGTCGGGCCAACTCTACCCCGTGCAGAATATGGCAAGCAATACAAGAAATAAATTTGTGAAGCAATCTTGTGTCACATTGTTCCGGTGTTCTGGTCGTTTTTGCTGTATTGGTTACTGTGGACGCAAACATCGCAAAGGTTTGAAACAGCCTCAACGTTATTAGATTAGCTCAATTAGGGAATTTCCCATAAAGGCTTCCCCACGAACGGTGACCCCTTTTCTCCCCCCCCCCCCCCCCTCACGACTCGCGTTCGGTTGTCCGACGCAAAACCGGGTTAATTTTTTATTGGTTGGGGGGGGGGGGGGGGGTGACGTTGTTATGGTAACTTAAGCATATTCTATAAAATACGCATGGTTTGAAATATAGCGTCTAGATGGTACTGTGCTGAATCTATATGAGAGTTCGAAGTCAGCGAGTACTCAGGTCTGAAGAAACCTTGTTATTCTAGGAGGATCATGGATCGGGTGATCGTGATGTCCCTTCGAAGCATGCTTTGAACCATTCTTCAAAGCATACACCTTGAGAAGCGTCGGGCATTAAAACAATTTGATAGAATCTCTATATCATCGCGAACTTATACTGACGTTTATTTCTTAATGCGCAGAAAATTTCAAAGCCCCTGACTATAAAAAAAAAACAAAAAAAAAACAAGCATGTGGGAGGAATTATTAAACACCACTAGATCCCTTTCTAATTATGACCTTTTTACTCACAACAAAAAATACTGCCAGCTTTATTCCAGCTTCGAATCATGCAAGCTTAGAAAAAACTATGTGTAGCCGTTCAAATGCAAGTTTCGCGGTGTTGACATGCCACATGTCTTGTTGTTTCATTCAATACCAATTAGAGTTATTTTCGACACTTCAAAACCTAGTAAAAGCGCGTTGATGTTTTCTCCACGCAATGGACAACCACAAAAAAAAAAAAATAAAAAATCCGATAACAACGAGCAGACTGCACCCTTTTATCTCGCAGTCAGAACTGGCCACGTGATCTAGAGCCGATTATGACGACCACGTTTAACATAGTCGCGTGCTGGCGTTAGCAAAGCAGAAGGCTTGCGCTGAGTTGCAAAGATTGTGAGGTTTGGGCTATTCCCATAATCCCAGCAATTGGGCATGAATCATTACCCCCAGTGCGAGGCATTTATTGTAACGAGTCGAGATTAAACGGTGACGCAGTTTTCGTGTCCATTGTATGATGCAGATTTAAGTATCTTCACCGCGGGGATCTCAGAAGTTTACGACGAAATCCAGGACGTTGCATTGTGAGCAACGACAAAAAAGCAATACCCACAACTTCATCATCAAGTTTGAACTAGTGACTGAACAAGAACGTCTGCCTTTATCGTTAAATTTATGTGGCAACAAAGAAGCTCCTTGGTCAGTGGCATTACGTGTGATTATACTTGTTTCCCACTAGTAGCAGTGCGCTTCTGTAAAGTAAGAAACGTTCCTACGCAATATCGTTGCACAACCCCTTTAAAGATCTGAGATATTTGGGAACTCTCTGCCCAGAGAAAATGTGCCGAGCAGGAGGCGCAAGCTCACCGTAGACGATGTACTCCCTCCTAACCTTGGAGCTGCGCTCGAACTTGTCGAGCGCGCTGCCGATGGGACCCCGCTCCCGCAGCAACCTGGCCAGCGCCTCGCCACACTCCTGGGCCATGTCGACGGGCTGGGTTGGACTCGCGGGGGGCAGCTTCGCTGGAGCCGCCGGTGGAAGCGTCCGACGCTGATGGCCAAAATTTTGGAACTGCTGCGGCGCGTGACCGGTGGTCCGTGCACGCTAGGAGTTCGAGCGTCACTTTGGTCTACTTCTTCTTCCGCTAACGGCAGAATGGCTTTAATACCACTTATGCTTGAGTGAAGAAGGGGGATCGGTGGCCGAGTGGGCCCCCGCTCATCAGCTCCTAGCTCGTGCTGCAGACTCGAGGCATCCAGGGATTTAAATGTAACATTTCGGCGGAACTCCACCTGGATACGTAAGCATTGTCAGAGGGGTATCTAGTAGACTCTAACCAATTTCTTCTTCGTGCTCGTCGTTTTAAATCTGGCTCGGCTCCTTGTTCAGGGCTGACTGTATGTGTATTGCAAAACTTGGGCCACCATACAGCAGCCCGGGAACAATGAGCCGAGCCGGCTTCGAAACGTTGAGCACATTCAAGAAAGTGGTTAGAGCCTACTAAGTACCCATTTGATAACCCCTGGATCCTGGGTGCAATCCCCACCCCTGAGCGTTTCGATACGAATGAGCATCGTACCGACGTGTGGCCGTGTATAACTACTGCGTGATGCACGTTAAAGACACAAGGCTAGCGGTTGTACTGCACTGGTTCAATTTCTCATCTACTGCTGAGACGCCGGATGCCACCTTTGGCTCACTAACTTCTGGCTATAAAAATATACACACAACATTATTTTGTCTTGGTGGTATGTTTGGACCGCGGGATGAAAGTCTGCCTGATAAAGGCTTTAAAGCCTTTATCAAATAGATAAAAGCTAGCGTCGCAGGCATCGATGGCGGCGAGACAGCAGGATAGAACGCTGGTGCGAGACTGACTCCTGGGGGGCTATGTTGCGCTTTTTGGACTCCCAGGAGACTAGGGAGAGGGAAGTGACGTCAACAACGCTGCAAATGCAGATTGGATGTTAATTTTTTTTTCTTCTGTCAACATCCAATCTGCGTTTCTCTAGTCGTTGACGTCACTTCCCTCTTCCAAGTCTCCTGGGAGTCTAAAAAGCGCAACATAGCCCCCCTGCAAGCTACGCGGAGCCCCTTATGAACACACTTGTGCTTCTTGAAAAATCCGCGTGAGAAGGTTCGCCGCGTAGAACATTCTAACCTCGAATAAGCAACAGCTAGGGTTCCCGAATTTACCAGAGCTCAACATTTGAAGAAATAAGAAAGAGGGGAGCACGCTCCCAGGCATCGAACCTCGAGCCCTTTGCGTAGGAGCCAAGTACGATAACCTTTCGACCACGAGCGCTTTTATTTTTTTTATTGTTTGCTTGGAGAAGAGAATACAAAACCAGTCACAATGTTAAAATCGCATGCACGACGCGTGGTACGCGAGCATGAACGTTTAAAATGTTTTAACATTGTCGAGAACATCAAGAATGTGCACCCAATCAGGAGGGCAGACCATCGTGGCGTACACCAATTTCAGTTTGTGGACACTTTCTATAAAATACGACCATACAGGGCGTTGATCATGATGTAGAAAACCCGAGACTGTGGTAAAAGCAGGGAAACTTGGTCGAAGAAGAAAGACAGGGGAAACGAACCACAGTCTCGGGTTTTCTACATCATGATCAACATCCACCAGCTCGCCTGCGCACTCACTGTTTTTTCATACAGGGCGCGCGTTAGCATCAGCGTGCCGCGCAGCCATCCTGCTCTGCCATATTGCATGCAGGCCTAAAAGGATTACCAAATCAAAAGGGATATCATCATGGTTTTCTACTGGGAGGAACATAATGCCGTGTGGCGATAGGGCGAAATCTTTTTAAAGAGTTCGCTGGAGAACATCCCAAAAAAGAAAGGCATCCCAACAGTCTAAAGGTACATGTTCCAGAAATTCAGGCGTTTGCAGCGAAGCTATTAAGACCTAGTTTCCCCAGAATCGTGTCTGTCAGCAAACAAATGATGACACAGAACTCTGAACAGCTAGCGCCGTCTATGAGCGACGGCGACAACCAGACAAATCGCTTGCCGGTTGTCTGGTTGAAGACATCGCTTATAGATGGCAGCAACCTTTCGAGCCTTTCCACTCTGGCTTGCCGGCTTGCGGCCGAACATTAATTCATTCCTACCATAGTAGAGCTTCGCTGGCCTGCCTTCTTCACCAGAGTAGAAAGGCTGAAAGTTTGTTTGCACAGAAAGATGTGAACACTCCATGGTAAAAAAATATCTCTCTGATCGAGCCAAACCTTTACTGGAAAGCATGTTTGTGTGTAATTGAAAGGAAAATATTTTTATGGAAGGCTGGATAGCCATCTTATTAACCCTGCACTAAACGTCTTGTCCTGGGCCTCCATGAAACATAGAACGGTACACTGGTTCATGGAAAACACTTTTAATAATGTCACGCAAAAACGTTCGCGCGTGGCAGGGGACAGAAACGGACAGATAAAAGCGACACGCGTCTACCACTTCGCTTAGTAAACTACAAATTCTACACTGTAGGTGACCATACAAGGAAACAACAAAAGAAGGAATTTCCTCTGGCAGTCTTGTCTGAATAATAGCGCAAAGAAAAAGCATGGTCAGGAATCCGAGACATTCGCTTTAGTTCCATTGCGCGACGACAGGTGGCGTCCAAGCCCGAGCGGAATTAAAGCCCTTCTATCCTGGGAAAAGTGGCGCCATTCATTGTTGTAGAAATGCTCGAGGCACGTGTCGCGCGCCACTGCTGGGAAGAACACGGCGTCTGAAATCTAGCTCAGTGGTGCGTTGCGCCGCCACGATCTTCAAAGGGCTGCACGTTCCACGTGTCTCCTTCATCTACGTACTTTGCGCTACTTTTAAAACTTGAAGGGGCTTTAAAAGGGGGGGGGGGGGGGGTGCAATGATTTTAAGATTAAAAGAATTCGCATCTCGTCATTTTTACGTTGTTCATCGTGTCCCGGAGGATACAGAAAACATCCCCTTCATTAAAAAAAAGTGAAAGCCGTTTCCAACTCCCTGTAACGCCGAATTGGAGCGCAGCTCTTGAGGAGGAGGAGGAGGGAAGGGTACTCAGGGGAGGGTATACCCCTCCTCCTCCTCCCCTCATCCTTCAATCTCCTCCGGGGGGGGGGGGGGGGGGGGCTCGCGCGGTGCATGTCCCAACATGCACCGCGCGGTTACGCCGACGCCGACGGCGATGCCGACGCCGCTCAAGCCGGAAACGGGCGCCTAAGAGCTGCGCTCTAAAATACCGCGATTCTGCTGATAATCGCAAAGCCAAAGTCGAGCTTTTTCCCCCGCCTGCAGCCGCGAGTGGCAGCCGAAGGAACTACCGCGAAAAGCTTACGTGACCTCGCTGGGCTCTAAACTGCAGCATAACGCCCCCTAATGTCAGCAGAGAAAGGGAGAGTAAGCGTTCTCCGAGAGAATATACGGGAAGCTACACGACACCCCGAATTATTTCACTAGAAGGGGGACCAAGTGTGACCCTGAAGACTGGGAGTGAGTGGACTCAGTGGAGGGGTGCCAGAAATGCCAATGTTTATCTCTTTTTTGACACAACAACTAGGACACGCAGGCGAAATCGGTTTTCTGTTCTTTACTTTAGAAGTGTCAGAGGGTAACTTCCACAAATGTTTGACCGAAGTCCGGAAATCGTTGCACCCCCCTCCCCCCCTCCATTTTAAGCGGAATGCGTTTCCAATTTCCTATCTGCCTTTTCTTTGCGCCCCCTCCGCGGCTCCGCCAATCTTCGGAACCGAAGAGGAGGCATCATATAAAGCCGCAAAGGCGTACTATGCTAAAGACGGCTCGGGAACTTGGAACCTTCCAAGGCTAGAGCTGAGCGCGCATAGCGCAGAATCGCTAAATGTTCACTTGCTTCGCGCGCTTGAACTGCGAATTATTCGCCCCTGCGGCCAGTGCGCATTTTAAAGGGGCCATGAAACGAATTTTGGGCTGAAATAAATGATTTTAAATTCGGACTTTACTAATCGCATATCGTTTAGTTGGCCAAAAAAAAAGAGGGTAGAAAGCCAAAAGTCTGCTTTTCGGTACGAACATTTGAAAATATAGCGGACTATTTGGTACCTTCGTTCCTTCGAAAGCACTCCGCCTTTTCACTATGATACATCCGCGGTTCCCAAAGCCCGTCAGCGGTGCGAACCTGATGTCAGCTGAGCCCAGCTCACGCATTGGACCCGAGAACTGCGTCACTCGGACGTATGCTCTCGTCAACAATAAATTCCGTCAACGAATATTTGGATTCGCTTTCGTGGCCAATGAGTGCCCTGACGGAACTTATCGTCACTGGCGAATGACAAGTTCTATGGCGTGCATAAAAAGCATGGTGGAAGCTGGGGGTCATCGCACCGGTGCCGAAGAATGTCGCGACGACGTGATTTCCCAATTCGCATTTGAGTTGAGGATTAAAGCTAAGAAGGAAGAAGTAGGAAAATTGTTTCATGACCCCTTTAAAGCGAAAAATATACGCCATAGAGAATTTCGTCTTATGTACGAGCGAAGTTGAAGCTAGAAGCGCGAGCCGAACACGCTTGGTGTTCCTACCTCGCACGCACGCTCGTGCAGGAATTGTTTCACGAAGCATGATTGCGCGTGTAGCTTCGGCTTCGTTCGCACATAAAGGTAAAATCTTCAGTGTACTAGAATTCGAGGTAGTCTTGGGACCGGAGCAGCTCGTGTGAGGCGTGTGGTGTTGATCGCGATAGGTGTTGACACCGGCGCATCGACAGTAAGGTCAGTATGGTGGTGGTTGTGCGCGTGCACCGCGTGCACCTGCACGTGCGGCGGAACGTGCGGACTGCAGCGACTTTCTGCAGCCCTATCGACTGCAGCGCCACGATTGCTGTCTACGCGCGCAGCCTCACATGCTCCCATTGCCGAGCCGCGCCGGTCCAAACACTACCCCGTATTCTAGTACACTGTATAGTAAAACGATGCTAATGGCGCTTTAATGTGCAGACATCTGTTTGAGGATGGGCTTTCTCATTGTTATCTTTGAAGTGTGTTAGACAGGATCTTCTGGATCGAATTGATTTTGACTTAGTATTGACTATGTTTTGCCATGCATGGTAAAGGCGCGAGCTAATTGCTTTGGGTCACTCCTCGCCGGCTGCGCGAGCGCTCGTGCAGCGAGGGCCAGTCGGGGGGGCCAAAGGTACCCGCGCGCACGTGCACATCCTTTGGAGTTAGTCCATGCTAAGATTGGGGGGATCGGTGGCCAACTTCTTCTCCATGTAATAAAAAAAAACGAAAAAAAAAAAACGGGGATCGGTAGTTGAGTGTGCTAGAGCACACCAGCTGGGAGTACATGGAGCGAAAGCTCGCGTTGCAGAACCCAGGATCATGGGTTAAATCCCCACCCCTGCCCGTTTAGATCTGGATGAGCATCGTACCGGCGTGCGGTCGTGCATCACTACTGCGTGATGCACGTTAAAGACTCCAGGCTAGCGGTTGTACTGCACTGGCTAAATTTCTCACCTTCAGCTGGGAGACTCGTCGCCCGTTGAGGGAGACCGAGTTTTAATCTGTATAAACATACATACACCCCCATTTTTTCCCATGCTAAGATGAGGCGAAGTATAACTTTGCCCGTGAAACGGTGGCATAATCGTTTCAGCTATATATTTGCCTGCTTGTCAACAAGCTCACAGCCGCCCACTATTGGCAAACCCCTGCGCGCTTCCGGCTTTCATCTTGGTTAATTATTTTTTATCGTCCTTTCGTTTCCTGTAGAGCTCGGAACGCAAGCACGTTCATATAAAGGTATAATCCGTAACACGAAGCACGCTTTGCATTGCAGATGAACAAATAAATACATCACCGGAAGTCTACTGGGGCGTGAAGCACTCTGGCGCTCTCGTAATATCAACTCATGCCGAGCGCGCGGTGAATAATCGGCATTAGGTGGTACAGAAGGCACCCAGGTGGTACCAAGGGTTGAACCACACCGAGAATGCCAGCAGGAGAAGCCCCGCCTTCAGCTCGCGCTTGTCACTCTCCGTGACAAGCGCGCGAGCTGGAGGAAACGCAGACGCTCGGTTTTTATGCGGCGTCCCATCCGATTGAGCATGGGACGTTAAAACCACTCAGCTATTTTTGTTTATTGCACTTAGCTACAACTGCATGTGGTGTTGCGAGCTTAAAGGAGCTGTGCAACAGTTATAGTGATTTGCTTAAATAATTTGGGAGTTGGTGTCTCGACCTTTCTGAGTAAAGAACAGAAAACCGCTTTTGCCTGCATGTCCTAGTTTTTATTTAAAAAATGGTCAAAGATTGAGGTTTTCGGCGCCTCTCAACTCCTTCACTAACTTCCGAGTCACGTGCGCTGTGACGTCAATGGGGAAGGCGCGGGGTTCCGGTGAAGCTCTCTCTTTAGAGCCATCAGTAAGCAGCGAGAACTCATCCGCTCGCGACCGCGTGACCACGTGTTGGCGGGCGCAGCGCGAACAATATGGTGAAAGGAGGAAAGTCTCATCCGGGTCCGGCCATACCCGTCCGGCCTTGTCCCCCCTCCCCCTCTGGCTTCTGGCGGCTGTTCCGCTGCTGACGGTTTGTAGACCTAGGATAGATGGCGCACTGAAACTCCGTATAATAAAAAATTTGTAAGGATACTTACTATTCTCCCATTGTTCCTTCTGCACCGGCGGGTCCACCCGTGTCAAATTGCCATCCGACAAGGGGGGAGTGGGGGGAGTCGACTTCGTTTGGGGGGGGGGGGGGGCGCGGCCGCCCCATCGCTTCCCCCCCCCCCCCCCCTGGATTCGCCCCTGGCCTGACAGCAAGAATCGACCGTGCAGGAAGGCCTCGACATCCTTTCAGCACATGCACAATGTATTGGTCTACATTGCCCCCGGAAAAATTCGAATTCGTTGTAGTCTTCAACTCCTATCACAAGATGGCTGAATCAATCAGAAACCTCATCAAGCTACATCTTGACGGCCTTCACATCCCACGGAGACGTGTCATAAAAATTCTCGGCTTTTATTGGAAACAAGATGGAGGCAGTACAGAATGGATGAAGCGCATTACGCATCAGGTACACCAGATTGTACACATGATAAACAGAATTACTAAACGCAAGTCGGGCCTTAAAGAGCACGAAATTGGGAAAATCATTAAGGCAACCATTTACTCGAGAATCATGTTCGCATACCCATACTTTCGCCTCAACAAAACGCGGCAAAACAAACTCAAAGCCATGGTGCGGAGATGAAAGCGAGTAGAGCTCGGAGTCCCACCGTATGTCAAAAACAAAGATATATAAGCAGCCGTGATGCACAACACGCTAGAAGAAAAGTCTAACACCCATAACGAAGCTCAACACCATCGATTAACAACCTCTACTCAAAACCGGGCGATCCAACAAGGTCTGGTATGTGACATTAAGCCTCGACCAGACATTCCGTCAGCACCACCACCGTGGGATTCTATTCCTAAGAGGTATTACCTATTCTCAAGAATATGAATGTGGACATTCACCCAGGCAGACGACAAGCACGTGCTAAACATCGATTCACGCCTGACAACGACACCTACTATGTGGGCGCCACACATACTCCAGAGGAAGCCACTAGAGCTGTTGTGGGACCGAGGAACGAGACTATTCGCAGTCACGCAGCAGTACCTTCTCCTATCGCCGCCGAGATTCAGGCCATTACAGAAGCCGTTTGCCTACACACACAGAACACTGACACCATCACAATACGCACAGATTGTCAGGGAGCGCTACGACCTTTCACACAAAATATACTCCCAGATCAATCTCGCACAAAAAAAAAAATTGGGTTGTTTGTATGTTTATACAGCCTAGAACTTGGTCTGCCTCAACGGGCGACGAGTCTCCCAGCTGTAGATGAGAAATTTAGCCAGTGCAGTACAACCGCTAGCCTGGGGTCTTTAACGTGCACCACGCAGTAGTGGTACACGACCGCACGCCGGTACGATGCTCATCCAGATCGAAACGGGCAGGGGTGGGGATTGAACCCAGGATCCCTGGGTTCTGCAGCGCGAGCTTTCGCTCCACGTGCGCCGAGCTGGTGTGCGCTAGACCATTCGCACAACATTCACTAAATGCATGCACAAACATTTACGCTTCTCCTCGAGTGGATCTCAGGTCGCCAGGGGATAGAGGGCAATGAACGAGCTCATGCCCTAGCTCGCGACTATTTAACACCGAGCAGCCCCACTATACTCTGTTTCATACTTAGCGTGCAACGCTGTCAAAGCTACTGGCGCGAGCGCGTGGCTTCATATATTGTTTTGTTTGCGCGAGAACGCGTGCAAATGATAAACGAGATCAAGCCCCACGCTCGCGCCAGTAGCTTTGACAGCGTTGCACGCTAAGTATGAAACAGAGTATAGGTGGCCAGAGATCTACTGTCCCTGAGAGGCCAGAGTCGAACACAGGAAACAGCGCCGTGCCCGGCTCAAGGAAGCCAAAGATAAGATGCTTCTTCTTCCTTCCCCATTTCACACACACAATAGACAGGACGCAGCCCTAATCCGTCACTTACTGTACCCAGCGACGCAATACAGCACCACATTGAAAACAGGTTGGGCAAACCGGCGCGTCAGGTAAGCCGCGGTTACTCCAACGCCTTTCACACTTACTGGGAATGTCCTAGAGCCCTCTCTTCCCCTCCATTCTTACCCGACCTCACACCCCACGTTTCATCCCGTATTCCTGGGAGAGCTGGACCGTTCCACCTCAGGAACTCCACCCGACCCGGTCGCCATTGCTGGTGACCCACATCAAGCACATAAGGGGATCCTGTCAACCGGACCCAGAACCACAGTCAGGGGTCGAGCCGGGCTCCTCAGTTGCGACGACTCGGACTGAAAGTTGTTTTAAAATAAAGTATATATCTCTCTCGCTCTTTTCTCCAAGTTTTTGTTGTCTACAGGCGCTTCAGTGTGCGTGTTTTCCGTCTGTTGTGTCTTGGAAGTGGGCCGACACCGGAGTGGCAACAAAAGCTTGGGTTTGTTAAGGCGAAAGCCTTCTATGCCTCATTTTTCAGTCTACCTTTGAAGTCCTTGAGCGAAAACACGTCGACCACACGAAAAGGACGAAGACACGTCGGCGACACGAAAGGTACGAAAACACGTTGGCGACACGAAATAAGGTACCAAAACCAACGGTTTGCCACTGGACCACTAGATGTCGTTACTTGTGCCAGAATCGGCGGAGGCGCGCGCGCGGCATAAAGCCAGGGGGAGGGGGGCACTTTTGCTCAGGCAGGAGTGAAGAGCGGGTGTGCGACGTGCCGTGAGATTAACGGCGCCAAACGTGCGTTGTCATAGAGCGCGGTATGTTCGGAGGTTCTCTATCACTGGGATCGGCGCTTGGGCTTTCGCCTTCAAGTCATCTTAGGAAGGACATAAGATACCCTTTGGATTTTGACATGGGGCTCGATGCTGCCTACAGTTCGAGAGCTCCGCTAGATGAACACACCCCGCGTACATGCATTCACAAACTTATATCAAGATACAAAGAGAAAGAGAGGGATAACGAAAGTGGTGGCTCTGTAGCATAGACTCGTAACCATTAGTTAGCTATTTGTTTATCAGGACCCAAAAGCTGCACTGATCCTTTCTGCCGGCCGCGCACGCCTCCTGTGTAAAGACCCCTACACACAGTTGCGTTTGAGAGCGTTTGAGTTCGTTTGACTGCCTTGCGTCAAGAAACAAATGTAAGTCACTGGCACATCTGCGTTTCAAATGAAGCGTGGAATTCAATTCAAGGGATAGGTTGGCACGCGACATAAGAAGCAGGGATGTCCCAGTTTTTTGCAGCCGCAACGCAGTCAAACGCACTCAAACGCCACTGTGCGTACGGGCCTTTAGCCTTTTTGTGCATATAAATATTAAAGTGGTCATGAAGCGATATCGGGTTGGAATGCTCATGATTTTACAGGGGTGTACTGGTCCTAGTCTGGCCCAAGTACACTCGCACGGACTGCCACTGATTCAGAAGCTTTTTTTGGTTACGGTGAAAGAGACGTACTGCTAAATTACACAAGCATCATGGAGAATGCAGGGATTGGTGTTCCATGCGCAGCACGTACTGGCCTCAGCAGTAGTAAGCTTTCGAAAGCAAATGCCTAAGACAAATTGCATCTTGCACGCGCGTTCGTCAACGCTTTAGTTTGGGTGTTTACTTTGAATATTATATACGGGGAAGGTCGTGCGCCTGTGGCGCGTGGAACACCTATTTCCGTATTCTCCGTGATGCGTGGGTAATTTAGCAATATGTCTATTGCAAAGATAAAAGGGGACCATTTCTTTCAGTCTTGCCTTCGCAACGCCTGATGACGTAATTGTGGGATCGGAACCACCCGCCTGACGACTGTCGAGCTCGGCTCATGGACTGGAGTCCAGAACTGCGTCAACACTCGACTTCGGCTCGTAACAAGCAATGCCTCGGCGGACACTCAGGTAGCTTGACACCAAATGCCGCGAAGACCGGTTTTGCCGCATTAAAGGGGCGTTGCAAACATTTTTGTACTTTGCGCGAATACCGCTTAGAACGAATCTCTGATGTTAATGACCAATGAAGAAACACGCGTTCGGGTTTCACCACACGCAATATGAATTGCAGAAAAAAATTTGAAAAAAACCAGCAGCGCTCACCCCCTCAACTCGCACCCAGAATAAGCGGCCACGTAATTTGTAGCCATCTATATGCCGCCAATGTAAAGGTGCAACCCCACCCTTGGTTAGTGTGATTATGAACCAACAAATGGCGATGGGATCGCCTCCAGACCTGTACATCGATGCAACAAATCGTGTGTGGTTGCGCTTCGATACATTGTGGTATTTTTCTATATCCTAAATTTGACACCCCTGGTCGTTTGCTTGTTTTTATTTGCGCTAGTTTTCTGTGAAACGCCCATGGCTGCGCCAGTTCTCGTGCAAGGGGGCCAGTTGCCTACGCTCCGAGCTCACGTCTCCAGCCATAGCCCCCTCTATAAAGGAGGCTATGCTCTAGCAAATGTAGTCGGAACAAAACGAGCAAATCGTTCTGAGCTAATGGAGAGACATATAGTGTACAAAAGAACCGACGCGTGTAAAAATATAAGATTGCTTGTGCGTAATTGAATACACCGGGGATTTCGGAGGCTGATTTCAATTATTTCAATGTGATCAAAATTATATGACGGGCCGGCTCTTTTTTCGTGCTTGTATTTGGCTCTTTATGGATTTCCAAAAAAAAAACCAAACGTGTTGACGTGATAAACGCGAGTTTTCAAAATATTAGCTTGAGGAAATGAATACAGCAGAGGTGAAAACAAATAAGCTATTGATCTTTTTGGTCAGGTGTCTGATTCAGGTAACTTGATTTTTAGTTCGACCAAAACAATACGAGATTAGAAAACAAAAATATGGCACTTAAATGTGGATATTGAGATTGTTCAACCCGAAGTAGGACTGGTGCGGGAGTCTTACGCTTAATAAAGTAATGCCAAGGTTAAAAATTTACTCGCAGCATTAAACGATAAGAATTATTTTTAATACGAGTACAGTGATAAATTCAGTGACTGGCCAGTCAAAGGTTCTGGGTTTCTGGATTGCTTTTGCACAGAGATTTAGTAATCTAAGTCTTAATTTGGTGATTTATGCGCGCAAGCAGGGGTGTTCAAAAATTAAAAATAGGTAGAGTGTGTCGTTGCAGAAAATATGGTGTAAGTGCGCACATCGCACGCTGATTAAGACTGAGACAGCGCCACATTTTACACTGGCTTTGAGCGTATCGAAAGCTAGGGGTGCGTCGAAAAATAAGGTTTGTACAGATATACTGCTCAGGCCGTGATGTTTGAATGTTCATAGAACTTCATTGCCTTTAGATTTGACCCTTATTTCTTACAGCAGAAAGTAGAAAGTATTATAACTCTGAGATGATAAAAAAAAAAAAAACTTCACCTGTTGAAAGCTAGCGATCATCTCGGCGTCGATTATGAGTATTCACTGCATGCAAAGGGTCGTGTGCTGACAACGAGTTTTTTTTTTTTTTTCCCACGCGTACTTTCATACAAGCACGGTTTTTTTTTTTACAAACAACATTGTTTACTCACGCAAGTGACCACATGCGAAGTTTAGAATATTCTGTCATGATTGTGGCAAACGTGGTAAGTAGCATAGGTTTTTTGCAATCCGCGAAATATTTGGCTCCTGGGTTAACTTGGTCTCTAATGCATGTCGCACAAAAAAGAGCACCAGATAGAACGAAGCTGGAAAAGGAAACAATAATGATAACCAAGAGTGTAGTCACGCGAAAACTGTAAAATTGCACATATGCAAAAGGTAAGCTTTGTTCCACCAAATCCTTTACCCGTAAAGTATTTCGTTTTATCGTGCGAGCGATGCGGAATCTACAAGCGGGAGCATGCTGCGCTGAATTGCTCTTTCAGTGAACAAGCGCACGTGCTCGGTAGAGCCGTTCAAAGCATGAAGCTCGCTTTTATAGCCTTTGGTATGCTCAGACCTACATTCATTTAGGCGTGAAGTGCCTTCGCATTTAAAAGACAATTGTAATCAATCATATTATTTCCTTTTTTTAAGGAAGTGCGCCCATGTTTTTTTTTTCTTTTTTTGTCCTTTGCCGACAACTATAACTCTGTTTAATCATAAGAACAGCATATTCAAATGCGCAGACAAAAAAAGACAACAAAAAAACGTGAACACGAGATCACACATTAAAAATGAAATTGCACGGTGCATTCAAGATTCGTCGTTTGTTTATCAAATAGCAGGAGTTTCGTACGGCGACATTGTTACACGTTGTATATTATAAATTTAGCCAGTGCTTTCGGGGTTTTTAACGTGCATCGCGCAGTAGTGATACACGATCGCAAGCCGGTACGATGCAGATGCGCGATTGAACCCAGAGTCCCGGCAGGTTCTGCAGCCTTAGCTCCGTGCTTTGAATGGAGATCAAGCTCGCGCATTTCTCCACGTGCTCTGATCTGCGGTGCGCCGACATACTCGCCCAATGATCCCCAATCGCACTTGGTTTAGCCTAGAGCCACTAAATGAGATACGCTGAGTATCGATGATTCTTGTCCACGACATTTTTGTGGGTGCCGCCATTTTTGTGCTTAGTACAAATCAGACGCAACTGCCGATCGTCATGATTCAAAAGTGCGACTCTCCCAGCGTTAGTTTCGGTGTTAGGAAGCCCATGTAATATATTGCTTTGGTTTGTCGCGAATTGTTTAAAAATTTGTGCAGGACGAAAAGTGTTTTCTGTGATTTCAGATACAGCTGCAGATAACTGAAAACCATGAATTTAAGCATCAATATGCTTAGGTGTCAATACACTGAAGCATGGCTTATTTAGTGGCTCTAGTTTAGCCCGACTTACGTGGCCCGACCGCACGGGCACAGAAGGAGAACGAACTGAATGGCCTCACGCTCTTGGCGCTACTTCAGTGGCTTCATCAGCCCAAAGCGTTGGCTGCGCTCTGATCTACGGTGAATAGAAGCAAATATTTAGATCGTAGGATTTTTTACAAGCCAACCCAACAAAGGTAATCTAGCTCGTCCGAGGAAAAAAATGTTAAGGGTTTATTTTTAAAATTTGAGATCTTTTGGTGTGCAACTGAAATCTCAAATTGACCTCTGTCAGATTCTGGGCACTTCGGTCAGTATTAATACCCGACAAACAGGGATTCATTGGCCAGTGCGTTGGCTCAAAGTCACTGAGACGTTTTAATGCTTTGTGTTTTGTTTTTATATCATTGCCATGTAAAAGGCACAACGATGTTTCTGAAACAAAATATAGTCAAATCATTCTGACAAGCAAGGTTCGATTGCGAAAATGATTTCTGCAATCGATAACAAAACATTAAATTATTTTGACATGCGTGAGGACTCCCAAATGGCGGAATCGTTTTTATGGCGCCCCTTTCATTGTAATCGCGTTAGGCATGTTTACAAACGCACAGTAGAACGCGCGCAAAAGAAGCTGTGGTGCACCCGCAGCCTCGCACTTGTTGTTCTCACATCTCTGGGCTCGCTTACTGCGGGCATCTAGGCCACGGTGTAAGATACACTCTTTAGGTGAGGACACGGCAAGGCTGAACGCGCGGCGCGAGGAATCAGATAGAGTTCGTTCGACGGGCATCCGAAAGGCTGCATTATTCCGCGGCCACCGTGCCCGCGGCTGACAGTGTCGCCGGCTGCCAAACGGCGAAACTGTGTGAGAGCGAAAAAAATTATCTCGTTGCCATGACACCCCGGTACACCGTGGTCTTTCTGCACGAGCGACAACCTCGCTGGAGCTCTGCGCGTGTGGAGCATGAGGCGGCACGAACCGTCATTTGAGCCCATTCTCGTTTCGCCCTTCTCACTTGGCCCTTCTCAAAACAACCATTCTCAAAAAGATCTTCTCTCTTGGACCTGTCGCATTTGGTCCTTTCCCGTTTCGTCCTTCGCATTTCAACCCTCCTCATTCGAGTTCGTTCTCGTTTCGCCCTTCTCACTTGGCCCTTCTCAAAACAACCATTCTCAAAAAAGATCTTCTCGCTTCGACCCGTCGCATTTGGCCCTTTCCCGTTTCGTCTTTCGCATTCCAACTTTCCTCATTTGGGCCAGTTCTCGTTTCGCCCTCCTCACTTGGTCCTTTTCAACACAGCCATTCTCAAAAATATCTCGCTTTGACCCGCCGCACTTGACTCTTTCCATACCAAAATCGTTTTTTTAGGGTAATATGAATAAATACATTAATATATTTTGTGCGTGTGTGTGTGTGTGTGTGCCACGCTGCAGGCATAATCTCTCTGCTAAGGATTTTAGCAGTGCGTCGCGGTCGTCGTGAAAAGCTACTAGCTGACAATAAAGCAAACTATTTATCGCAGCCAGATCATATTCCGAAATGTCACGCTGTTTGAGGTCTCTCGACTTGGGACAATGCCACCACCTCTACAATGCGGTGGTTCTCAAATGGGGGTCTGCGAAGGCATCCCAGGTGTCCGCGAAGTCCTGTCTCATCAGTCAAGCACGGCAATATTAGTTGTCTTTCTTCACGTTGAGAAGAAACGTTCCAATTTTCGGGTGAGTACTCTCGTGTGCATGAAAATGAGATAAGTCTACTTCACACTAGCAATTAGTTATATTCTCCGCCTTTCTACAAGGGGTCCGCGAAACATCAATGGTTGAGAAGCACTGCTATTATGTATGCTATTCTGTTCAAACAAAGTTTCCAAATTAAAGTTTCATCGCTTTTTTTTTTGTTTTTTAGAGGAAGGGAAGCAGGCGTCATTGTACGATTCTCAGTGCGTACCTCTACACATGACATATATCTGATGGTATGTTGGGGGCCCAAGCAAGGTAAGGCTCATCAAGAAGTGGCGAAGGCATAATGACGTTAGAGGCATGCCGAACTAGTGCCATTCGGTCGTAGCGCGAACGGGCGAAATGAGAATGGGTCCAGTTGCGAAAAATACAATTTGGATCTTATGAGAAGGATCGAACAAGGCGGACCAAATGAGAATTGGACGAAATGCGCACGGTCAAAATGCGAATGGGACGTTTTCAGGGCGGGCAAAATGAGAATGGGCCCAGTTGCGAAAAACACGATTCGGATCTTATGAGAAGGTTCAAACGAGAAGGACCAAATGAGAATGGGACGAAATGTGAAAGGTTCAAATGGGAATGGGACGAAATGTGCAAGGTTCAAATGCGAATGGGACGTTTTGAGATACACCCGTCTTTGCCGTGCCCACGGGTCAACGAGTCATCTGCCGGCGCCGCTCTAAACCATAGTGAGAGAGAGAAAGAGAGAGAGTGAAAGGCGAACTTTATCTGCACTGCGCGAGGAGCGCGCTGTCCCATAAGCTGTCCTCACCTGAAGAGTATTATCTTACACCGTGATCTAGACATATGACACCCTGACATCTGGCGCTTTTTTTGTCTTTCACGTGGCGTTCCTAACAGCGCACGGCAACAAATGCACAACAAGCTATTCTTGCAAGTGTCGACGTCTGTAATTTATATTAAGAAACTTAAAATTTTCGTGACTGAATGACGAAAGCTTGTGGTCTAATAACATTATTCAAGTGTAATATATCGATATGGAATCTGAAAAATCTAATATTGAAAAATGCTTCTTAATTTAATGTCTCGTAATTGGGATTAGTTGACGTGATTCTGTTTCTATAATATGATAAAGTAATACCATTTTGAACTTTATTTTTATTTTAAAATATGCATTATCTGTAGAGTTTGTTGATTACGTTTTTATTTCATTACATCAAACCGACAGTTTACGCAAAATATGGTGGACGATAGAACGTTATAACAAGAGAAACATTTTTTTTTTTTTCAATTTTAGAGAGTGTGGTTTATTTAAAGCTGAATAATATACCAACACCTCAAAATGTTCAGTAATGTTGAGACATTAAAATATAGTTGAAAAACACCCAGGTAGCACCAAAACATTATAATAATGTTATTTTTTTGTTTGGCCCAAACGTTTCAAAAATGTCCTTAATGTCATTTAATTTAATGTTTTCACAATGTTTATGTGTACGTTAGATTAATGTTTTTCCAAACGTTATTTGAACACACAGGAAACGTTCCTACAACATAAATTTAATGTTTGCAAAACATTAAACTAACATTGAAGGAAACATTATATTAACATTCATGAAACACTTTTACAACCGGTATGCAACGTTTGTAAAACATTAAATTCACATTAAATAAAATGGTACTGCTACACTAGCTGAATATCCAAAAAATGTTAGAAAGAACTTTTCAGTTGACGAAGACAAAAATATTGTAAATCAGACGCAACCGCTACCCATGCAGTTACGCCTCTGCTGTGAACGAGGTGAACTGCATGGGTAGCAATTGCGTCTGACTACAATACTTTTGTCTTCGTTAACTGAAAAGTTCTTTCTAACATTTTGTGGATATTCTGCTAGTGTAGCAGTACCATTTTCTTGGATGTACCAACAAAAACTTGCGTACCAACAAAACCGTAGGTAGTCAAAGCTGGAAGAAAGGTGTTGGAAAGGAACCTCTTTGAAACCCAACGACAGGCAGTGTTTCGCTACAGACATGACTTTTCCAAGGACTGAAAAATCTAAGATTTGCAGCAAAGTATTGCGTCCTGGGTTTTCGAGGAGGTCCTTTTTCGCATACATAGCAATGTTCTCCAGAAGATGAACCACCGGACTCGAGTGCACTATATACATAACTGCAGAGAATTGACTGCATGCACCTTTTGAAGAAGCTTGATCGTAGCATGTCCGTTAGCTGAGGAAAAGAATGTTTGTGAAAGGCACAATACTGCACACTATTAATAACAACGCTAGAATGCACGACCATTACCAAGCTCCTTTTCATCACAGCACATATTGAAACCAAATTAATTGCAATTTACTACCCTTCCAAAGATGGAATCAGTCAGGTACATGTACTAAAAAAGATTTATTGTGGTTTCAAATTAAACCAAAAGAAGCATATACATACGAGCAAGGATGCTGCAAGACTCAGCTGTTAAAATGACTCACCAATAATTTAAAACAAATCTGTATGTACTACAGCAACAAGCTTGAAACTGACTAGAAATGGCGACTAGAGCAGGTAATTAGAAATGAACAAACAAGAGTATATATTGTGACGGCTTGAAGCTGAGCCATACCTACTTGCCACAATACCTTTATTGGAAGAAGGCATGCCTTGCTTTCACTCTGGAGAAAATTTACATTATAGTTGTCCTTGCGCTTTGCATCTAGATGCCCCTCCATGCTTGTGCTTATAGTTGTCCTTCAGTTAAAGACTTCTTCGGTATCTTCATGGTGCATGTAAGTGCAGCTTGAAATAAAGAGCAGAAGAGGATTCGAAATCAATGCACAATCACAACAAATTGTATGTGACATACATGGTTAAAGTGAGTGAGCAACGTGCTTACCAACTAGCCCAGCTCCCGAGCTTTCTACTGTAAAAATTTACATTGATTTGAATACCCCATACAACAAGTGCTTGAGAAATAAAACTAGCAAATTAGAATTGCACAACTATTCAGTGATATTAAGCGCATTAAACTGAGCCAGATCTCCCTTTGTGTATACAGTAGGCTCGCGATAATTCAAACTCGGAAATTTAATACTTCTGGTTAAAGCAAACAATTTTCAATATAGGCAGTTTTACTGAAAGAGGGCGAGGGAGAAAAGGGGAAAGGGCTACCAGCGCTTTCCTTCTTGCTGGAGCGTTAGAAAGAGTGAAAGTCCCAGATGAGAGGCTTTGCCGGTGTTGGGTGTAGGCATTGCCCGAACTTCGTTCGCGTTTTCTTCTCTGTTTTAAACTCCCAAACTTAATTAGAAGCACGGGCTTGGATGGCGACAGTCCCCCGGTCATCGGGACACCGTTGCTCAGTTATAAAGTGCAGGAATAACGACAGAAAGCATAGAATACTGTTTGAGGATCCATGTAGCTTGTACGGAATCCGGCAAGGTGAGTGCGTCTGCAATGTCTTTAAGCTTCATGGCTTTCCACATGACCCCGATTTCCGGTGGCAGTGGCTTGCATCCCTAAACCGAAAAGACTTTTCCCCAACGCCATCCTCTCGACTGTGCTCGGAACATTTTGTGAATGGAGCGCGCACCGCACTTGACGCTGTACCGTCGATGAACATGGGGTATGCTCGCAAGGTGCGTGCAAGTTTTCTCCTGATAATTGCTATAAAAGCTTGTAACTTTTTGGAACTGAATTTATTTTAATATCAATATTTTGAAGTGGTGACAATGGCTTGATTTTATTATCTACAGCACTTGGTTGAAGGCTGATTTCCGCCGCCGGGTGTGGCTGGAAATCGTCAAAAAGTTAGTTCTATCGCTTCTCCTGAATCGCGATCTCCTGCGCGAAACCAGAGAGCCGTGAAGCTATGCTGACCGTCACAACGTGACTAGATTCTTCTTATTTTCATAATTAGTACATAATGTAGCTGGAAAGAAACCTTCAATTTCTGTTGCTGAAAGTTGAAACATGCTCATGCATTGATGTTTATAAACGTTGAAACATGCTCATGCACCGGTGTTTATAAAAATTTCATTTGAGGATCCCGTGCTGACGAGCGTGTCTTTTGTCGAGAACTGAAAAGAGCAAAGTCGAGATGGGCCGATTACCGGAGCGAGTCGATCAGTGATTCAACGATTCAACATCGATACATGACAGGCACGTAGCCAGGATTTTGTTTCGGGGGGGGGCCGCCCATGACAAAATGCTGTATGAGGGGGAGGGGGGAGAGGATGTCCCAGCAAAATGGAAGATTTCGGGGGGGGGGGGGGGCAGGGCCCCATGGGACCCCCTCCCCCCCCCCCCCTGGATACGTGCCTGATACACGAGCATGTTTTAACTTTCAGCAACAGAAATTGAAGGTTTTTTCCATCTACATTATATACTAAGTTTAAAGGTTCACAGCTCTCTCGTATCACGCAGGAGATTGCGGTTCAGGAAAACCGATAGAACTAGCTTTTCGACAATTTCCAGCCACACCCGGCGGCGGAAATCAGCCTTCAACTAAGTGTTGTAGCTGATAAAATTGAGTCATTGTCAACATTTCAAAATATCAATATTAAGATAAATTCAGTTACAAAAATTTCCAAGCTGAAAACCGCA